>JAOYMO020000010.1:61331-98187 GCA_025802455.2 Iodosphaeria phyllophila | reverse complement strand
TCATTTGGCCGTTGTCTAAGTGGTGGACAGCAAACGCCATTACAAAAGACGATCAGAGACGAATGTTCTTGTTCGATGCTTCAATCCCGTTCTTGTCCATGTTTTCAGACTTGATGATTTTCGCGGCTCCTCTGGCGAGCGTTTATAAACTGAAGATGGAGCGGCGTACCAAGCTTGGATTGATGGCCACATTCACAGTGGCCTTCCTGTGAGCATGAGCATCCTCGTCTTCCACTGTACTGAATTATGAGTGGAGCGGGAGGTTGGCTGACTTGAATCCTTACCTAGCGTGTGTTTCTCTTGTGTGCCTCGGATCGTCTTGTTCTTTGATAAAGAGATCCCCAGCACGGTGGCAAGTATCTTGTTGGTGGGATGCGAACCAACCTTCGGGTAAGCTACTGTTGAATATGTAGGAAGCAGGGTATTGGAGAAATAAGATGCGCTAATACCGGGTCTGATAGAATTATCGCCGCTTGTATACCGACGATGCGACCACTGCTGGGTGCTGTAACTTCAGGCACCAAGAAATCGTCCGAGGGAGATTTTGATTCGAGCCAAAGGCGAAGGGAAAATATTCGTCGTGTCCTGCCTTTCGCCAAGTCATCCCATGGAGGATCCAGCGGGCAGCGCCGCCTCCGTGGGGACTCCTACCTACTTGAGACTGTGTCCGAGCCTTGGGAAAAGATCTCGAGGCGGTCGAGCGAAAACAATCGAGTGGAGGGAGTGAGTTCGGATGTAGACAGGAAAGACGAAAGCAACGGATTCTGATCTGACGGGCCTAGTCTATTTGGTTTTTGGTTGGACTGGCGAAAGGGTGGATTTTCGGTACGAAGTTTGGGCTCGGAAAGCGGCTGGATAGTCGCAGCAGGATGTTTGGGTGCTCAGGTTTTCACGAAAATTACACGATCAGCGCATGGAGGGCCGACTTGAGTATACACATTCGGTGAATTCGGTGGCACATGCAGCATGGGTTGGTGGATATGTGGTCCACGATACTGGGATGAACGAATGAACGACTTGACATTCGAACCAATCTCAACTTCGCGCATGGTCAAGCTGGGCTGCCGATTCTACACTCCGCTAGTAAGGATGCAGGAAGATTATGAGTGGTGTACAGTAAGTAGATGCACAGACGACCCGTTTGGATAAGAGTAAACGACGTTGCAAGCAAGCATGGAAGAGAGGTACATATATACTCAAGAATACATTCTTGGGCTGGAGGTTCGGGCTTTCAGATTCGATCAATCTATTTGTACTGTAGTTATGCAACAGAGAATAGGATGACAATTGCTGAATGCGTTCTCATCTATCTAATTCAATGTACACTACAGCTACCGGTATGGGGTGTGGGTTAAACGGTTTTAGCTCAGTCACGGCTCACCATTCATAAAAGGGGACCGAGCATCGGACAGCTGACGTTAACGTTGGCCATCACGAATTACGGAGCACCTTCGATATGTCGAGGATATTGCAATCAAAACTGTCCGCATAATACATGAGTCGAAAGCATTTTTGGGGGCGGTAAGGCTCATTCCTCTAGACCATCTATGGTACCGGTGTGAATCGGCTATCACTCGAGTCTCGGTATTTCCACGAAATAGTTACAATTCCAAACCAAGATTGACATGCACCATCTTCTCTTCCAAGTACGCGTCTAACGCGTGCTCGCCCAGTTCCCTTCCGAGCCCGCTCTGCTTGAATCCCCCAAAAGCCAACTTGTAATCTGTGTTGTTGCTCTCGTTGATCCAAACCATACCGGTCTGCAGCTTTGCCGCTGTGAGGTGCGCAACTTTCAGGTTCTCGGTAAAAACCATAGCCGCCAAGCCGTATACTGAGTCGTTGGCCAGAGCGATCGCCTCTTCTTCCGTTTTGAACGTGGTCACGGTGATGATTGGACCAAAGACTTCTTCGTGGAAGATCTTCATAGTATCGGTGACGCCTGTGAAGATGGTTGGCTCAACGAAGTAGCCCTTGCTGCCCACATCCTTCGGTCGCCCACCACCAACATGAAGTCTGGCTCCATCTTTGGTAGCACTATCGATGTAACCGAGGACCTTCTCATACTGCATTTTGAAGGCTTGCGGGCCCTGATTCGTTGCCTCGTTGAAAGGTTGGCCGACTTTGGTAGCCCGCGCAATTCCGGAGAATATTTCGAGGAACTTGGCTTCGGCGCCCTCCTGTACCAGAATTCGAGAGTTGGCACTGCAAACTTGTCCCGAGTTACCGAAACCCCCAGCAGCCGCCCACTTCGCTGCCTGCTCCAAATTCGCGTCGTTGAATACGATGAGCGCGGACTTACCGCCTGCCTCGATACTTGTCTTCTTCATGTTCACCGCTGCGGACTTGATCACGCGACGCCCCGTAGCCGTAGATCCCGTGAAGGCAATCTTGTCAACATCAAGATGGCTTGTCAACGCATCCCCGGTGGTGTTGCCGAAACCATTCAAAACCTGTACAACTCCCGGGGGATAGCCAGCTTCTTTGAACAGCTTGGCAAGGTATAGGGCCGCGAGGGGTGAGTGCTCTGAAGGCTTTAGAATGATACAATTGCCCGTGGCAAGCGCAGGTCCAAGTTTCCAGGCGACGTTTGTCAAAGGGAAGTTCCAGGGACAGATGGCACCGCAAACACCAACGGGCTGTTTTAGAGTGTAGGCAAACTTGTCCTTGGTGACTGGAATAGTCTGGCCCAGGATCTTGTCAGCCCACCCGGCAAAATATCGCAGACATCCAAGCATGTGGGCGCCCTCGTATTGCATGGACGACATGAAAGGCTTGCCCACGTCCCAACATTGCAGGGCAAAAAGCTCTTCCAAGTGCTGCTCGCAAACATCTGCCGCTTTGTGCAAAAGCCTGCTGCGATCTTCAGGTGTTAAGTCTCTCCAAGCCGGATCGTTGAATGCCACACGAGCGGCTTGTACGGCCGCATCGACATCAGGCTGGGCAGCGGTCTCAACATGGCAGATGATTTCCTCGGTACTTCGAACATCTCAATAAACATACCATTAGATCGGAAGGGCATCACACAAGGCTTGTAGGAAAGGGCTCACTCACGCGGGGTCGATACTGGTGATTTTATCACCTGAGCTTCCTTTTATAAACTGATTGTTAATGAAAAGTCCTGTTGGCAAAATGATCTTCTTGCCATTCGGGGCGGTCAAGTTAACCTCCAAGTCAGACATTTTCGCTGAAGTGGTAGGGTGAGTTCGATAAGCTTGAGATCAATTTCCTTGAGCAACCAAGCCTAAAGTATGTAGACGCTGACGCATTACCGTCTCGTTGGGTAACTGCAGGTTGAGAAAAACTAAAGAACGGCGTCGCTGGAGTGCATGAAGTAGTTCATCTATATAATGTGGGTACAATCCGGGCGTTTTCGGAAAGACGTCAAACTTCTCCACAAGGCTCGCAATGTTGAAACTAGGTTCAAGAACCCTGTCATGGAATATCTTTGGGCTTCGATAATTGCCACTGATAGGGGTGACAGCCTTAGATCGTACGCGAATCTCATCTGTATGATAGGAGAAGCCCTACAATGGGGCTCTCAAAGGATACAATTACATTGTTCAGTCGCTTATACAAGCATGTGGCGGGATGTTGAGTTTGGCTCATTAGTAATTACTTCGGCGATATGGTTCCGGTTAGATGCGAAGAAGAGCCACTATTTGGGAATCCGTACTGCGATCAACCTTGCAAACAATGACCAAACAAATTATCGTAGTCTTTGTCGTCACGGATAATTCTGCGCTAACGTTGACTAAAGGTTGGTAGCGTTGAGGACTGCGATACACCAAGAAGCCTCAGTTCAACCCCTATATCGGCATAATAGTGTAACAATCCGGATAATAATATACACTAAGAGAAATGTCTACTACGAACACGAAAGTGGAGACAACATGACTCAGTAGCTTTCGCGCGCCGTATTGCACCATCTCTTTTCGTTACTGAAACAAGAAGATCCATCACACTAGTGTCTGGCAAAGTCCATTCGACAAGTGCAAAAACTGCAAGTGCAAAACAAATGCGGGTTTTAAAATTTTGGTCGGTCATTGTGGCGGGGACCTGGAGTAATGCCTTGCCGTATTGTCATTCCACTCCGGGTGATGGACTTTGGTGCAAGTATGGCGGTTATGATGAAGGGCGGATCGTCCTGCAGTATTTCACCGATCGTATCTAGAAGCTAACATAATATATCTCAATCACTTTGTTTTGCAGGGAGGTCATCTTCCGCAAACTGTCTAATTTGGATCGACTTGATTAGTTACAACGGATAGGCGAGTACCAAATATCCCATGCTCGTCTGATATCGCCCCACGAGTTTATCAGTTGCTTCTCTCTTAATGTCAAACTCGAACCTTTCTTCACATAATTCATGAATTCAACACACTCTCCAGAGTTGATGCTAGAGAAGAGTCTGAAGTCGATTTCTTCGTCTGCTTTGGAGCAGTCTCTTTCCCAACTATTGGTTCTGTACTCCTAGGGTGTAAATACGTTGCCCTTTTGACACCCCCTTCTTGAGATATATGGATATGACGAGAATGAGTTGGAAGCCAGTTGGAAGAGAGTGAGACAATGGGTTGAGCGATGCTGATAATCCGATAGTTTTCCGAAACGACCCGAACAAGCCACGCTGAACTCATGATCATACTTCCGAGGCTCGCTCTGCTCTAAGTCTTAGACTAGTTTGTCTAGATATATCGGCGCGAAACCTGCCCCGCAAACAAGCGTTTCTAGACATTGATTTCAGCCCAGGGCAGATGGGAAATCCGAGCTAGTTACATTGATGTCTAAAGTCTCTTTAGAGACACGTAAAGGGTGTATTTCGAACTATGGTCGGCATCTTGAGATTTCTTTTTCTTTATTGACAACGAGACAAGACTTTCCATGTATGTAGGAGAAGGAAGGCTTGCTTCTTGTCCGATTTATACTCGCGCACGAAAGCGCTCCCGAATTCTTTTCCAGCTGCTATTATTTTGGTGGGTTAGCCAGATCCGCCGTGGACGATAGGGAAGATCGACGGAAATGCTACAAGGAGAGCGAGGATGAAGAAAGCCACGATGACGAAAGTACGAAAACGCTAGGCCCTGAAACAGGAGAAGTTTCCACGTATCATCATCCTTTTGACCGGTAATCATGAAAAGGCTACTCTTCTCTTTCTCACTAGTGTCCCTTTCTTTGAACGGGCTCGGCTCTAATAATTTAAAAAAAAAACGTTTATCGCCGTAGCTTCGCGTCAAAACAACATTCTGCAGGATGAAAATCGGAAAAGCAAGATTTGGAAGGACTTTCCGCCTTTTGGGGGCTCGCAGTCAACACCACCCGCTGCCCTTTTGCGGCCATATTAACCCTTACCCATCCGCTATATTCTTAATTCTTTGATGGCAAGTCGATTACCTTTATACATATCTTTGTTCTTCTGTACTACCGCCAAAGCTAGTAAAAGAAAGGATAATGGGAATCATTCTGCGCGGGCTTACATGTCGGCCACATGCGGCGAATTGAGCGGTCCAAATCGGTATGTGACGGGGAGGCTTGCTCGAGGTATGCGGCTGCAGGCAGAACATTCCTTGTCAGGACGGGACCTGCCAGAAAGAGCGAGCACCAACATAGCGTGTACAGCCTGACGAATTTCGAGACCCCCGAACAGAAGACGCCGGGGAGAAACAGCACCAGATGCGGCAGTCCATCGCTGTCGAGCGGCACCGAGAGGGAGGACTGTACTATCTAATCACACGCCTTCCCCCTACCGACACGATTGGGACCTCAAACTGATGAAGTGACAGCCTACGTGTCCTTTTGCAGTCAGGATGAATGTCACAGGAATCGCCCCCAAGATAGATCAACCGCTAGTGTGACTCGGTATATTGACCGGAGGCAGCACACGAGAGACGGAGGCACCTCTGCCGGAAGCTGTTCCCTCTGGTTTTCATGAACTCATGGATAAAATTCGTTGGCGAAACGGATCGAACGAGAGCGACAGACGCAGCGTCGTTGGGATGGGTTCCAAGCGTGTTTACAGCCAGGACGGGATTGATGTTCATCAGTGCAGACGAAGAAGGCCCAGCAAAAGCGCCATGGTCGACATAAACACCAACATCAACACCAGAAACACCCGCAGCAGAGGCGGAAATCCCGCCAGATCAAACCCCACCACCGACACCCCTCACAGCAGCCAAAACAGAGTCAAGAGCAGCGCGCACTCCCGGAGAGCTCACGAAACTCCACAATGCGAACAAGTCTTTTGCGAGAACCGACGTCGGCAGACACAAGCGTTTGGACCGCGTCCCAAATTCATAGCGAATGCCGCAGGTAGCTCCGTAGTACGGCGCTCGCGTTCAGCATAGCCACGAGCGTGACTCGAGTGGCAGCAGACCGTGAACGCGTCACCTGGTCACATCCACCGGCCGCCCCACCACTGCTGCGGTCACGCTGACACGGGGAGCAGGCCCTAGCGTTGCTTGTGCCAGTTTGACGACACTCCTTGAGAATACTGATACTGAGGAAAGTAGCGAAATATGGACGACATGGCAGGTCCTGAACCTCGGCATCAGCCAGAGGGAGAAGTAGCTGCCCATCGCCACTACTAGCAGAAGCGGAATGGATGCCAGGACCGAAAGACAGCTGCGACCCAGACGCGGACGGCGCACCAACGCCAGCAGCGGAGGTAGGAGCGGGGACAGCAGCGACAGTAGGCTTGAACTCAGCTGGGGTCGTCCCAAACCCGGGAACGGCATCTGCAGGAGGTGTGCGAACGCCGTGGTTCGCGCAGGAGGCCTGCCGAACTCCCGTTGGACTTTTGTCGGAGTCCTGATGGGGAGCAGAACTAGCAGGAGGGACAAGCAGGAGGCGGAGAGAACATTGGAGGGGCAAAGAAGAGAGATGGCGACGAATAATGCGAGCGGGAGCGACCAGTGCGCCACCCAATACAGAAGCGATGAGATTGTATGGGCAGAGCAACACGAACTAGTAGATTAGTGGAAGGAGTAGCTGGGTTTTGACATCGGAGAGGGTTTTCCAAGCCAGGGAAACGAGCAAAGGTTCGATGGCAGGGCACAGATCCTTTCTCAGCGTAATAATAATGATAACGATAATAATAATAGTCATTCGTTGGCGTTCTGGAAGCCATTTCGTAGGCTGCCCAGTCGGTGGATACAAGATAATCGAACTCAACATCTGGCTCTGGTAGTCGAAGGAGCGTCGTCCCAACATGACATCCACCTTTTCTGTCGTTGTGGCGATGTCGGTTGCAGATGAGTCATACGATGATTTCTTTGGTGTTACGCCAGAAGCAACGCTGCCCGATAAATTAACTGGGGGGGGCATTGTTAATTTTATTGTAGAGATCCAAATCGCCGCTTCGTCCGTTTATTCACCTCCAATCTTATCACCCACATAATCCGGGTGCCAAGGGTTTTTGTTCGAGACCAAGAGACTACACCCTGGGAGGGTCGATGAGAAGAGTCTACATATTCTACCAAGATAATTTTGCCAAGGAAGGATGCTTGGTGACAGTCGAACATCGACTATGCCGATCGTCATGGCTGCGGCAAAAAAGGGTATCAGTAATGCAAGAGCAGAACAGTGAGTGACGTTTTGCGTGGACTTGATAAAATAGTTTCAGCTCATTGACCAGGACTCGCACCTATGTCGCAACCCAGCCTTCTTCTCTTCACAAAGGATGAGGATTCTAGAAATAAGGAGCTATTTTTTGAGGCAATATATAAATACAGACTCCAATTGAATGGTCAGTGAATTCTCATTTGGGGACCGAGAAAGCCCGAGCCAATATTACGAAGCTGGCGAGAAAGAAGAAAAGCGCCATTGAAAAGGGGTGGCAATCATATTTGGTGAAACAAGTTCGGCAATATATAGCTATCCGAAACTAGGAGTAAGCAGAAACGATGTTGTGAATATGTACTAGTCCATTTTTCCTTCGATAGGAAACTCTCGAGCTAGTGTGGTAATAATGAGAAAAAAATGATAGCAGCGAAGAGAAGGAGAGCCGCAGCTTGGTGAAAAAGGAGCAAGCTATGACCCCTTACAACCAAGAGCCAGGTATGACTAGACACTACCAGACCCGGAGCTATGAATCACAAATGCCATATTCGTCAACCTCCATACATGGACAGCTTTTCAGAATTGTTGATCCTGGTCGTGAAGTAGAGCTTGGTTGGGCTTGCTCTGCGGAGTACCTTGAAGCAAACAACCTGCTCAATTTCGGTCCGTTTTGTGACGCAAGACTGGGTTGCCTATGATAGCTCCAACTCGCGCCGGGTGAATCATTGATACGGAGTCACGATGATTCTGAGTGACGGAATTGAGAGAAGGACGGATCAAACCAGGGGCATGACACACTAGACAGGCTACTCTATACATTGCTCCTGATTACGCAGATGATATCTCAGTGGCAGACAGAGTAAACTCCCCCCTTTATCCTCAGCGGGCACATTCATATTGGCCACAACCTGTAAGTGTGCGTTAGAATAGAACACAATGTGGTTCGAAAAGCGTGCGAGATTCTCATGACTGCATTTTGATTGTTGCATGTCCATGGATTCTCGCGCGTCGTCAATGTTAGGTCGCCTAGAGGTTTGTTTCATCGTCTTCGCCTATGTTCAACAATAGGAACGTGACTGTCCTTGCCGGTCTCACGCTGTTTGGCCACAGTAGCATAGCAGAGTTGGACGCGAAGATGGCACATGGTTTGACTGGACTAGACTGGAACGAGCTTAAGTTAAAGATCATTTATTGTTAACTAGATATAACGACTGGCTAATTGTTCAGGGTTTTCTACATCTCCATCGGCCAGATTTTCTTCATTGCTCAAGATTGTTAGTGTTACGATTAGTCCAAGTGAGCAGTGCATGCTTTGGTAGTTTGTCAGATTTGTGGTGGTTGCTATGTAGCCTCTCCGCCTCCCTGTGGCTGTGCAACGGCCCCTTAACCCCAATCCAACCCTGCAGCAGCCATGGAGCTGGTACCGTACCGGTACTGTAGCCCCCAGCTTGGCCGACCAGCCGACAAAGCCGCAAGCCGGCTTTCATTGGCGCGGGCCTCATGCCCGACGTGCCGACCGACTATTCACCAACAGCACCTGCATGCGGACAACGATCAGTAGCCGGTTTCCTGAATCTTCTCACAGACGAATGAACAGGCAATCGAATCTAGAGGTAAGAAATTCCCCCATTCTAGCCCTTGTAGGATTGGTTTTGCGAGATAGTTCTTCGTAAACTAACTGCCAATATCGTAACCCACAGCAGCCCCAGTCCCACGGTCCATAAGTCCTACATCAGTCGCACCCCTGTCCCCCGTTGGTGGCGTCCCGACCGTCCCCGGCGAAAGCAACCACCAAGAAACACCCGAACACAGAAAGCGATCGCCTCTGTTCATCGGGCAAACTTGTTTCTTTCCCCACAGCCGAGAACACGAGATATAACAACACCGCATATCTTCTCCCGACGCCCGCCACCAGCAAGCACAGCAGTCCTCCGTCTCTGCCTTCGCAGACCCCAGTCGCAACGATGGCACAAGCGGGAGGAGCAGGCGGATCCTACAATAACCCGCTGAAGAAATTCAAGTACGGACTGTCTCCGATTGGGAAATCATCCGGGGGTTGTGCAAGCTGACTGTCGGTGCTAGACTGGTCTTTCTCGGCGAGCAAAGCGTAGGCAAAACATCGCTCATCACGCGCTTCATGTACGACTCCTTCGACAACATGTATCAAGCTACAATAGGCATTGATTTCCTGTCCAAAGTCCGTTTTCTTCTCCTCCTTCTCCTTTTCCCTCTCTAGTCCCTCACACACTAACTCGATCCCCTAAAAGACCATGTACCTCGAAGACCGCACAGTGCGCCTCCAACTCTGGGACACGGCGGGCCAAGAACGCTTCCGCTCGCTGATCCCCTCCTACATCCGCGACAGCAGCGTCGCCGTAGTCGTATACGACGTATCCAACGCGAAGTCTTTCGCTAACACGCGGAAATGGATCGACGACGTGCGCGCCGAGCGCGGGTCCGACGTCATTATCGTGCTGGTGGGGAACAAGACCGATCTTGGCGATCGGCGGGAGGTCACGACGCAGCAGGGCGAGGATGAGGCGAGAAAGGGCGGGCTTATGTTCGTCGAGACTAGCGCTAAGTTGGGGCACAATGTCAAGACGCTTTTTAGAAGGATTGCCCAGGCTTTGCCCGGTATGGAGGGCGCAGATGATGCGGCTGCGGGGGGGCAGAGTACTAGTGAGTTTTTCTTTATCATGTGAAACTGTAGGGAAAGAGCTTGGGCTCGGAGCTTAGGTTGGGAGCTTAAGGTGGGAGCTCAGGTTGGTTTGGGGAAGGTTGGGGCTAATGCGTTGGTGAAACAGTGATTGATGTCAAAACTCCGGCGGGTAATACGGCGACAGAACCTTGCAGTTGCTAGCTTGGCTGGAAATGGTGTATATGGCATGATTACTCGACTATATACGATATTTGGAGCGGACACGAGCGGATAAAAGGACAATGACAGGTTTATCGACTGAATTGCGGACCGTTGGGTAAATAATACCACCCCATGGCATGTAGTTACAGCCCAAACGCGGCACGTTACGCAAAACTGTAAATGAACATAATTGAAGCACGACATGAGGATTTCAATTGCAAGAGAGGGGCCAAAGAACTGTTCAGAGGGGCCGGGGTTCGAGTTCTCGCTCGGCCACTCCCCAAGCATACAGAGGAGTATGGGGCATGAACGGAGCATAGGATATGGAGTTTTATTTGATGACAAGTGGGTGGATGCGACCCGTGAACTTGATGCTGGTTGAGGATATCTTCGATTCTAGATTAAGAAAGACGAGGAATCGAACTGCTTGTGGTGGCGGTGATGGCGGTGAATGATGGTGTTGTTGATGGGATGAGGAGGCTGAGTCTGCGAGGAAAGTTACGTATCATACGATAGGCATGCCGGCTCTAGAGAGTATTTCTGGAGGGTTAAGACAACGAAGTTGTAGCTCTGGGTTTACTGAGCAAGCGGCGATTATTTTTCAAACGCTACGCGGCTGTAGTGCTGTGTTACACGAGCTGCCATCTTTTATGGAGTGACGTAATTAACCTTTGGACTACGTGACGTAACATGTCCTTATGTTCAGTGACTTCGGTCGCCGTACAAAATTCATATCCGTCTCTTAGGTTAAAATGCTGAACCCGTAAATGCTTTGGAAAACCACCAAGATCCCAACATATACCTCTCTCCCCCCCAGTCTTGATTCTCCGTAAACCCTCACAACGGCCCCAACACATTAACATTCCCATCCACATCTCCAAAATACGCCACGTGCGGTCTAACCCCCACCACCACGCCTCCCACCTCCTGCATCTTGCTAATCGCTCCCGGCCCGTCCATCCCCGCAAAAATCCCCACCGAAAGCACGCCCTCAATCCTCTTAATTGCCTGCTCCAGCTCCAGTGGCCTCCACTCCCCTCCCTTCCCATCTTCCTCTTCCTCCCCCAAGCTCAAGGGACCAAACGGCGCATCAATCACATGATTTCCGTTGTCCGTCACCAATGCCCCCATCTTCCCCGGCAGCCCGCTCCGCACTTGCGGCGACTTGCTGCCGAGAAGTGCCAGGTGCTTCAGAACGTAGCTTGTTGCTTCCGGGTGCACTTCTATAGGCACACCCCGGGTCCAGTAGCGTAGTAGGCGATCTGATCTCTTTCTGGAGTCCGCGATACAGATGAACAGTTTCGCTCTTTGCGCGACCAGCTTTTCTCGGAACTGACACGCCCCGCCTCCTTTGATGCAGTTCAGTCTCTCATCCACCTCGTCCGCCCCGTCAAAATACACGTCCAGGCCCTGCGGGAACAGGATATCGGGGGCGTCCAGGTCGGCGAGGTAGAGGAGCGGTAGGTTGACGGAGCGCAGCAGGTCGGCGGATTGCTGGCCGGTGGGCAGGAAGCGCATTTTAGAAGTGGTGGAGGACGGGAGGGCAGCGATCGCGGTCACCACGTGCGCGATTGTTGAGCCAGAGCCGATGCCGATGCGTGTGTAGTGCGGTTGAAGGTGGGCCTCCACCGCACGCTGGGCTGCTGCGCGCTTGGCGAGCTCGGTGGTACTGAAGGTGAGAGATGACATTTTGGTGGTTGCGGGATGCGTGTGATGGGTAAAGGGGTTGAAGGGGAAGTGGTGGGGGGGCCGAGAGAAAAGTCGTGACAGTGGGGGTAGGGATGGCGGGACTCGATATGGAAGCAGCATGTGACGACACCAGCACGGAAATGATTGCCGGCTTTGTCGTGGGAGGAAGGAAAATGCCTGTCTACCTGCTCAGTGTACCTGCGTCGGGCCTTGCTTGGTGCAGGCAGGAATAAAAAAACTGCGCGAATGATTCGCCAGGATTCGTACCCAAGATGCAGAATCTACAGCAGAATTTGCATCAGAATCAATATACCATTGGGGGGTTGACGTCCATCTGCTTGTTGCCAACTTCGGGCTCAGGTTCTGCCCCTCCATTGTAATACCGATAGGGTGCCGTACCCCGTTCCATACTGCTGGGTTGGTTATTCAGGGGCACTGCCGGCCCTGGTAAAACGATAAAAAGTACAGAGGAGGAGTTGTAAAGTGAAGGCTTTTACCAAGAGACTCTTCTCAAGACAAGGATTTAAATCACCTCCTTAATGGATAGTAATCTTCCAAAGAGCGGTGTTCTTTTTTTGTTCTTTTTTAGTTCTTATCAGAACCAGTCATCAGATTAGTATTACGAAGTACGAGTGCGATGTCTGGGTTAGATCAGATCCTATCCGCGAGTTGTGCATGTGTCACGCCCTGGAGTCGACGAGTAAACGGGATGAGTCTTCCTCCAATCACCACCACGTAAAGACTGACTCTCAGCTGCAATAATGATTGTTCAAGAGACTATTTGACCACCTGTTTAAGGCGCACATGTTTCAAGCTCTGAAAGCATGGTCCTGGTACTGGTGCTTCCTACCATTCCCCGTTCGCTTAAATGCATAGCCTTTCCTTGAATACCCGATACCGGTAGCGCAAGGGATTTTCAGACCGGCTTCTGAACGACAATATGAGAAATGCAAATTTCAATTTTGGGACGCGTTTAAACGGAAAAGAATCACGAGGACTTTAGTCTACATTGAACGCGCTAGTAGTCATTTCTCTCAGCGCTCAATGCGCCAACCTCTGCTCTCCCCTAGCTCCGTCATACTTAGTCTGCAATGGGATTAGAGCAGAATAGCTTATTAAAATTGCGTGCCCTCTTCAGGGAGGGAGTCTTTCACGGTCGTGGTGGCCCAGAAAGACGGTTGATTACATAGGAAGAGACAATTGCTTGAAAGTGGTATTTTTATCCTAAGACGTCGGCGGCGGCCTGGAGAATCGAGACATCTTTGAACCTCTGCTTTATTGGTCGAGTACAAAAACCAAGAGACCATGTGGACAAAGTTTGGGCCTACTTTGATATCAGCGATTGAGTTTCCGAGAATCAAGCAGTATGGTTTCTCAAGAGAGAGGAGGCAGCACGTGTTTCACAGCTACTTCTTTTCATCGTCATTGTACCGATACTAGCACCTGAGAATGACTCAACAACATCAGCCCCGACTTCTTTTGCATGTTCCTAATACCTAGATGATGCCGTCCTTGTTGAGGACGGATTGCTCAGCTGCTCCGAGAACAGCGGTACGGTATTTGCCAGTTATGCGGGCTTTGAGTCAATGTCGGCTGCCAAGAACGTTCACCCATTTCAACCAATACTGCTTCTTCTCCCATTTTCCTGGTTCTGGGAAGAAGTGAAAAGATACGAGAGGGCATCGACATCAAGGTCATGGTTTTGGAGTCCAATGGACTGGTCTGCGGTGGTTCACACATGGCTGGTATCTGGCGTTTGCAACTCAACTCCCTACTTATATCTACACAAGCGCTAACCCAATTTTTCGTTTTCTATCGATCAATTTGAACAGGAGAAAATATCGGGGTGGGGCGGCTTTATTCTTCGCTATACAGAAATGGAAAAGAAAGAGAGAAAGACGAAAAAGGAGTCGAAAGCTCAATAAGTCGGAGAATATGGTAGAAGCGGGAAGCATATTAGAGCACCTAGTTCTTCTCGAGAACAAGGGGATCAAGCACGACGTGTCAGGTTCCGATAAAGAACGTTGCCTTCTATGGCCGCATATCATGCAAATGAGCTTGTGATCTGCTCCGTTCTCCAATGTGCACAGGACGTTGTCATTTCTGGGGGTGGCCATGGTTTTGCCAGGAGCGAACCGCGACTCATCAAGATTGCATCGACATTCCGACTTGATTTTCGTCATTTTGTAGAAACTGCATCATGAAACTCACTGAATTTGTTCCAGCCCAGTTGATGCATTTTTCGTGGCCTCATGTTCCTTGCCTAAGTTCGCACCACTGCAGATTTGAGACTTACAATACTTTTGCTATTTCCCTTTAGACGAATAGTTGAGTGATAGCTTTGTACTATGCACTAATCGAGGGATTACGCAGTTGCGGTTTGGCATCGCAAGTTCGCAAGTAACGACGGAAAACTCTACAATTAAAAAACGAAAGCTGCGCGTCTGCGCATCCGCATTAACTGATCGCGGTAATACAGCTGAGGCTTATGCCACCATGTGCACCATTGCGGTGCCGGGATTTTTCAGGGGTAGTGTTGTCCAAGGGGCCCTAAAACATCGAAAAGACGGTGGTGTTGCTTATTCGCCAGGCGCGTCCTTACGTGGCCTCGTCATCTGCAATTGCACGTAGTTCGAATTCCAGCATCACTTGTAGGAATTCATGACGGTGTGTTGCTCTCCTCTTGC
The DNA here is from genome assembly GCA_025802455.2 of Iodosphaeria phyllophila. Taxonomy (NCBI): domain Eukaryota; kingdom Fungi; phylum Ascomycota; class Sordariomycetes; order Amphisphaeriales; family Iodosphaeriaceae; genus Iodosphaeria; species Iodosphaeria phyllophila. The sequence goes on along the minus strand of JAOYMO020000010.1, from coordinate 83,400 downwards.
GTAGAGCGACATGTCCAAATAACCCGAATAATTACCTGCCAAAATATCTGCTTGATACAATTCAAATAGAGCGGCGAATTAAATTTAGTGCGGCTTGATGCAATTAACATCTTGGCCCAACCGCTATCACAGTACGGTCGACGACTTCGCGGCAAGTGGTCGTCGAAAATGCCTACCACGGGGAGCCTCCTCTTATGGGTGATCGGAGGACTAACCCTGCCCTCGCTTGCAGTTGGAACTCTAATATGCGTTCCGTGGGCGCAGCGGCAAGCGATTTACATGCACGGCTTCCGTACGTCCAGGAGTCTCGATGAATTGAAGGCACCAGAAAGACTCGGTTTCGCGCAGCATCAGGTCGCTCCTTTTTATATTGTAACGCCAGACGGTTTTACGTTGCTCGCCTGGCATATAGTTCCGTTGGGGCTTTATCTCAAACACGAGGAACGATTCTTAAGGCAGAGCAAGAGCAGTGGAAATGGAGGCCCACCCCATGGGGATATTCGCGAGACAGTCGGCTTTGAAATGTTACGGACTGATCCAGAGGCCCGTCTCGTCATATACATGCACGGGTCGTCAGGCACCTTGAGCTCCGGCTGGCGGGTCAATTCATACAAGGCGCTTTCGTCTGCAGCCCCGGAGAAAGTCCACGTACTTGCGTTTGACTATCGTGGCTTTGGTCTCTCGGAAGGGTCGCCGAGCGAGGAGGGGCTCATCACTGACGCCACAGCTGTCGTAACGTGGGCTGTGAAAGTTGCGGGGATACCGTCCGACCGCATCGTGATATGCGGACACTCCATGGGCGCAGGCGTAGCCATTGCTCTCACAAAACGTCTAGTGACCCACAATGTACAGTTTGCGGGATTGATCCTGTCTGGCGGGTTTACGGACGTGGCCGCCATAGTCAAGACCTACAATGTCCTCGGGCTTCCCCTGCTCAAGCCCATTCAGATGATTCCTGGCCTGGCAAATTTATTTGCCAGCCGGCTGGAAAGTAAATGGAGGAATTGTGATCGACTAGCCGAGCTCGTGCGCCTGAGCGAGAAAGATTACCATATTGAGATCATCCATGCGAAGGATGACTCGATCACACCATATCAACACAGTCTGGAGTTGTATCAACGCGCGTTGGAGGAGGCTGTGAGCCCCAAAATCCGTATTGAAGAGATGGACCTAGGCGAGGCAGGACAGCGATGGACGTCACGGACAGAGAAAGGCATCATCAGATTGTCGTTACCACTGTTCGGAGATCATGATGGCGTCATACACCAAGCGCCCGTGGTTGCGGCTGTGATGAGAGCTTTTCGGCTAGCCGGGATTGAACAATGATATGGTCGAAACATAAGTCTGAGTAAACTAAGATGGGGCAAGCGGTTGATCTAATTGAATCTCATTATATTTGAAGCATTTACAACATAGAATAAGGCTACCTTTTTCGGTATATGAGCAAGCTTTGAAAACTTGGCTGCCTGGATATTCCCATGACTATCACACAACAACACTCACGCAAGACTGCGGGGACTTCTTATGTGAACGACCTTACGTAGCAGTCAGGGAGGTAGATCGCCACTGGATTGAAACTTCCATGTTTGTCATGGCGACCTTCGTAGCTCCCAATGCGGTCCATTTCATGGTTTGGTTAAATGCCGATCGACATTCACAACTTGTAGGCTACTCGACGCCTAGCCGCCATAATATAATCCATACCTGTATAATAAGTTTAAGCAATTTAGAACCCCTATGCGGGACTTTCTCGCCACCTGTGTAATATATATTTCTATTACGTACACCGATACCCGAAGCCTTGGTCATCAACTGGTGTTGGTATCTTCTGGTGCACACATGTGAGGGTGCCATTTGGTGTTGTATCGTCGCCATTCGACTTCACGTTCGAGGTGCTGTCGTCTGGCAAGCGCCTGTTGCTGCATGATCAATCAGGAGTAACTCATGGCCCGTATAATTTCTGGCCTGACTTTCATACAAAGACGACATATTTCTTGCTAATTGAACCCTAGGATCCTATGAAATAACTTTTGCTGCTGATTCAAGTCACATGAACGTGATGCTTCGAGTGCTTCAGGCCAGTTTCAAGACCCAGGGGTCAGGGAGCGTCGATAACTTTTGATACAACAAAAGTATGATCGCAAGAAACAATCGAGAAATCGACTTCATACCAGAGTGGTCACTCATTTACGAAGCACCAAAGTGACATAAGCCAAGACCCTGTACGCAAAGATAATAGCCAGCGTACAACCCACCCACAACCACTGCTTGTCCAAGGCGATGCTAAAGGTATCCAAAACAGCGGTCCCGCGGATCCTTCCCACAGCCTGCAGGTCGCTAGGAAAGGAGCACTGCGGGGTGCCGTCAGGCAGGCGAGCGCAGGCATAGGTCCGATGCTTGAACTCGTTGACCATCATTCCTTGGAAGACATAAGCCTGGTAGTCTATGTAGTGAAATACGTACTTCCAAAAGGCGTTGAGGGTGCCCATGGGCACGAGGAAGCCGTCGACACACATCCACAGGCCATTGGCAAAGGCAGTGATAGCCAGAGCAACGACAAAGACGGGCAAGACGCACGTGACGAGAACGACAAGCGACTCGGCGGCCAATAGGTCGAGGAATAGCCACATGATCCAGGTCATGAAGGCGCGCGAATCGGGGCGGAAGTTGGTCAGCCAGTACTCGACGACACTGAAGACGAGAACTATGATGAAGAGAAAAGGCATACCGATGATAAAATTGGCGACCATGAAGCTCAAAGGACCGACCAGGCCGTTGGCGCGTTCCTGGTAGAAGGTCTGCAGGTCCTCAAGGAAAGCTGGGACATAGGCGACAGCCATGAAAGACATGAAGGCACCGCCAAAGAATATGGCGTTGATGAAGGGCTGGATGGAGGCCTGGTCGTCTTTCAGGCGCAGGAAAACGGTGCCCATAAGGATGGCCAAGCCGAGGTACATGACGACGCGGATGCCGTAAGCCACCACGTCGCGGTACGACTTGATCCAGGATCGATGAAGCAGCACGACGGGCACCATCCAGGCCGCCGGCTGCAGCTCGCTCTTGGAAGACCAGGACCAAGACCCATTCGATGAGACCTGCTCTATCTCCTTGGAAAGCTTGCGCGCGTGGGGTGAGGCGACCCAGGTGTTCACGACGTGTGCGGCACGGCGCTTGATCTCGCCGTTCTTATCGAGATCAGTGTTGATGAGGTCGAGGTAGAATTCAGCCGGGTTGGTCTTCTCCGGAATGGGTTGGCCAATGCGCGCAAAGTAATCAGGGGCGGCGTTGACGGGGCCAAAGTAGCAGGTATTGCCAAGTGAGAGGAGACAGAGCTTGTCGAAGGAGGCGAACGTTGTGGATGAGGGCTGGTGAATGGAGGCGATCATAACGAGCTACAGGTCCCGTTAGAGTTGGGAGTCGTGGTAGAGGGTACCGGCAGGGGTCGAGTCAAGGTTTAGGCTAGGCCAGCAAACAACAAAGATAAACAGGAATCCACACTTACATTATTCTTGCGGCCAATGTTCTTGATATAACTGATAACCTCCAGACTCAGAGCTGAGTCCAACCCACTCGTCGGTTCGTCCAAAAACAATATTTTGGGCCCCGTCACCAACCTGCTCGCCACTCCCAACCGCTTCTTCTGCCCCCCACTCAGCCCCTTCTTGAGCGGCGTGCCCACAATTGTGTGGCGTTGCCCGCTCAGTCCAAAGCTAGCCAGTAAGTCATCGACGCGCCGGAAGGCCTCATTCCTGGATACGGACCGCGGAAGCCCCAGCCGCACTGCGAAAATCATGGTTTCGCGAACCGTCAGGCTGCCAGTCAGAGCATCTTCTTGCTCTACGTAAGCTGATGAATGTCGCATCAGCTTCAAGCTAGCTGGTCGCCCGTTGATGAGCATTTCGCCCCGTGTCGTTGCTCCCGCCGCCGCTTTGCGGTGCGCGAGCGCATTGAGCAGTGTCGTCTTGCCCGATCCTGAGGGGCCCATTATGGCGAGCAGCTCACCCGCCTCCATGTGCCCGAAGGCCGACTGCAGGATGAGCAGCGGCGCATGTGTTGTGCGGTCCTTTACCTCGACCGAGAGGTTGGACCACGCGAACGACTTGACGACTTCATTGATGGGCATCTTAGACGCCACCACCTGTTCCTCAAGGTCAATATTGATGTCAGGTCTGAAGGCGTCGAGCTCGACGCCCCACTCGTTCTGCCCTTCGACATGCCCTTGACCCCATCCCCTTCCGGCAAAGAAGGGCACATCCTGCGCATGTAAATAGGGGTTGGGGGGGCCAGCATTGAGGGTAAGATCTTCAGTGGAGCGCCCTGGGCTTTGGGTGGGAAAGCGGATGCCAGATGATTTGTCGTGAATCTTGTCATGCATCCTGGTCATGAGATTTCTTGGCTTGATGGTTCCGAACAAGTGTGGTATCTTGAAGGTGGACATCCGCGGCTTTTCAAAGGCAATACTGGATATATGCTTGTGAGGGTTCTCAACGTGTGCGCCGACCGTCCTGAGTCCTCGGAGACCAGTTGTGGCTCTCAGGGGTCGGCGAGAAACACCATGAGACTCGGCGACTCTCGCCCAAAATAGGTGCTTCCGTTACGCCACACACATTCACAGGCCGATGAGAAAGTCTAAATGTATCGATCCAAGCCAATACAAGATAAGACAACAATACCCTTTGTGTATGTCCCAATTCGAGCCGAATGCAGGGAACGTGGGACCAAACAACAACCAGAGATTTCTACAAGCATGCTTTCAATGTCCGTATGGTGGATTGTTTGAGCTCTCAACCGGCCATCATGCCGAGCTTATTCTACATGTTGCAATGGCCAGTTGGATAAGAGTAGCTTGGTTGGGTTGGGCTAGACCGGTAAAGCCTAGCAAGCCCGTCCGTGTGATCGGAAACACCGATCCATTCGACCTATAGAAACTAAAACTACTATATACTGCCACGCAGATTTCAACTTAACTATGCATAAATGAATTTCAGATCCAGCCTCTGTCACTGGGACTCACCAACTAAAGAAATCCTTAACTTCCAATCATGACCCTCTCTCCGAGCTCTCCCCGAGCTGTCTGGCTGCCGTTAAATTCAGTACTATTGCTCTAGCTGCCATAAATATTGAAACAGACAGCGGTTGCTTGTGGGAAGGAAACAATTACTTTGACTCTTAACTTGCTGCGTGCGTTTCTTGCCTCATGCATTACCCAAGTTCAGACTACCAAAAGTCGCTGTGCGGCTTGATCGTGTAGTGAAAAGGTTCCTCATTTAGTAAGTATGTTTCGGGGAAAGCAGAGGTCCCTTTTATCATCCGAAGGTCCGAGCTGGTTTGATCTAGTTGCGTGTGCGGGCATTCTTTGTGCTCGATATTAGTCGCCGAGCCGGAGGCGTGTGTCTCACAATATACGGCTTCGTGAAGTTCCCAAAGAGCGCCTAAAGTATGGTTCTTGAAAAGTATCTAGTAGAGCCGTAGAAGCGGTTCATCTACGCAAGGAGAGGGGCTGATAAAGCCATGATCTATGGATGCGCTCGTAAACTGGATCTTGGAATCTCTGCGGACGATTTGGTACGATTAGTCTGCCACGCTTGGAAAGAAGCAATGTGCGTAAGATTCTGTTACCCAGAATACGATGCGGATTTAACATGTAAGGCTACAAACAAATCCACTAAGTTTTGTTAGCTCTCAACTTGGCCAAAACCCCAACAGAATTGATCGGAACTTGGTTTCATGGAGCGAAGTTACCTCAGCCTCTTCACCTGTACTCAGTCTTGTAGCTCAAGAACAGTTGACCGTGGGGAACAGAGGGCTTCAGAATTACGAGACGTGTTAGCCAATCGTGATATTAACGAGTACCTGATCTTTTGTAGGTTAAGGAACGCACGAGTTCCAGCTTTACGAGCATGTCTGCCTCAAGTTCTAACCTTAGAGCCATAGGTGCCAGTTTAACGATAGTAATCATGAGCAGATCAACCCACCCAAGCCTCAACAGTGCGGCTACAGGCCTTTGATCAAGCTTGGTGGGCCCATTTCCCTAACTTAGGCTTTAAGTCTTCCATGAAACTAGAGTGTATCAGAGATCCTTTTTGACTTCCGATAGAGCTACCGGTAAGACGCCGGTACCACTATTCCCCTGAGCTCTGCGAAGTGATCATTTCAATATTGATCTACATCAACGTAGCCGGCAATAACTCCAACTTTGAGTGTCCTGCGGCCTTGCGTTGAAGGCGTGAATATTTGTCTCTATCCTAAACTAGCACAATCATCTTTACCAAAGTACTTAAGCTAACAGTGTTTGGCGGGGCAGCACCTTGTGGCTCCGGTGACCTGGCCCCCAAATATAGGCCTCAGGCAGCCACCTCCGCCACACGCTCGCAAGGATGCGAGCGAGCCTTTTATTGCAGATTCAGCCGAACTAGCTATCATAAAGGCACAACCTTGATTAGGTTTGATTAGATTGCGGTGATACCTATTCACGTTGCGCCGAACAGCAAGTGACCTTGGGCAACATAATAACATCGCCGACTAAGCCCGAGAGCTGAATATCTTGTCATCCGATGCGTGCTCTTGAAACGAGGTCGCCGACCCAGAGCCTATGGCGTTGACTGCCCTCAGAGCTCGGCGCTGTGGGCAGTGTTGAATGGCGGTCTCATACCGTGTTGATGATAGTCCGCGGCAAGGAACTACCATGCACAACAGGAGATCAGCCAGCGTTAATACTATTTTCTCTCGCTTCACAGCTTTACTGCTAACCAGGGTTTTCTGTCTGTTGCAAATATCTACAGTAAACATCGCCGACATGTCGCTGTCAAGATATTGAACCAATTATAGCGGGCGGGTGCTGAAGATTCCGGTGTCCTGCCAGTCCAAACCGCTTTCGTGCACCTATCATAGCATGTAGAGCCCCTCTGCCCTTTCGATTTGATTTCCGATACCCGATTCGCCCGAAATCCTTTAGACCCACATATCGCCCACAAGCCGCTAAGCATATGGAAAAGATACCGATACCCGCCTGGCCCTAAACACATTATTCATACCTAAAGTGAAGACTCTTCACTAAAGAGTGCTGCCAGTGGAGGGTTACACTATTAGAGGTTAAGCGTCCATCGATGATAAACATTTATCGCTGACAACCGCGCGGTTGAACCCGTGTGATTAAGATTTCGAGTTGTGCATGTTTGGCAGTGCTGTACCGACTGCTATGATACCCTTGAAATTGAACACACGACACTGATTGATCATCACGAGACTCACAACCCAATCTGAGTCTGATATCATACTCCTGTCCGAAGCTGGACTGCATGGACCCTTTTTTTGGCAAGAAAAATCTTCTGCCCGGAATACTGCCGTCTCGCCTCGCTTCATAGATCAGAAGTACAGTCCGCTGGAACTCCTACATACGAAAGGCAACTACCCTAGAGCCAATCTCGCTTACGTAGTGTTGTGGCGTTTGCCTAAAAACGTTAAAATGATTCCCTGCGAACGTTTCGTATGATACCAGTCATCGGTCCTGAAGTTTTCTAAGGTTAGAAAACATCCGCGCTAAGCCTGAGCACCAGGCGTGCGGTGGCAACCGGTAGTTGCGCCCGACCGATAGGAATATGTGCAAGTGCCATTCGATAGCGATTATCATGCTACTTTAAGTATGATTTTCTTGGCGGAGGTGACTCAAGAATTTAAGGAAGCTAGGTGACATTTTTTTTGCTCGCATGAAAATAGCGGTGTTCTGTTGTCACGTTGTGCGATCTTCATGTACAATGACTTGAAACGTTTCGCTTGTCTAGTTTTGTGGCACATGTCTAGATCTGCTAGGGACCCAACATGCCTTCACCTCTCCGAAAGTCTGTTTATGTTGCACCTTTGATATTTGAGCACCGTTCGATCAAGGCAGGCTTGCTTACCTGACTGCATCTAATGCGCGCATCGGAAAGCGGAAAGGTGCTCGAGGGTGTGCTTTCGGAAACAGACTTTCGGAGAGATGGAGGTAGGATAGGCGACTCTTCAAGAGAACAGTTGCACTGGGAGCGATTCCTTGGAATCAGTCATGTCATGTTCACGAAAGTTCAAACTGTAGATTGGACGCGCATTGTAAACTATAGAAAAGAAGACTATCTGATTTTTGTAGTAGGCGACGCTCATTTGCAAATTGCAATAAATGCCGCGAGGTGAGGTGTTCTGAGATCTATCCATGGTTTGTAAGGAAGGGTTTAGTGCTGACCTGGCTGTGCATGAACTCCAAGTCCCTGTCCACTTGTATTGCCTCAAATCGTGAGCAATCGTCGTCTGTCCTCTGTAATTCGGGCCGTACGGTACGGCCCGGATGCGATCAGTGTAAATACAGGCCCTAAAAGGGGTGGATCTGGGTGATGCCTGGATCCACGCATGGACTCAATATACCAAACTTGTCTGGCGGAAAACATTTAAAGCCAAGAATGTCATCGCTGGATCTTGGTGATGATCTGTCCGGCTTTAAAAAAAAAAAAGTTCGCCCGCTTGTCCCGCCACTTCTCGTTCATTTTTTTCTACCACTGTCCCGAACACTGCCAACCTCCTCAGTTCAGAACAACCTCAATCTTGCACCATGAAGAATCAAAAAGTTACCAGCGTCATGGTTTGTGCCTCCCTGCTGTTGGGGGTTATCTTCGGCCGCGTTGCAACGCTCAATCGTCTAGCGCATTTGAATTCACATTCGATCAGGTCGCAAGACGACGGGCAGCCACAAACAAAGACACCGTCGCTCCGTTTCTTCGCTAATACAAATAACAGGAGTTCTTCGAGGAATACGCAGACAATAAACAAAGAGACAGTGTATTAGGCGACATGCTGAAGAAAATCAAGGTTCTTTTTAAAGCTCATGACATACATATTAAACGCGCCGATCAACCACAAGAGCCGCAGCCTGAGGACCCTAGTCCATTTTCTAATGATATTGAAGGCATACGGGAGATACTTAAGTCAGCTTCAGTAGAATTACCTTTACCCAAGATAAAAAAATTAATAGAGGTATGAAACCACTTCCTTGGACTATAAATCTCTGCGTTTTCCATTGACATTCGAGGAAAGGTAAGTGAGACAAAGGAGTCAGAAAACAACAAACCTGGAGCGACGATCTTTCCTGGTTTCAAAATTGAACCTTCGGCTCTTTCATTATCCATCCATAATCAAATTATCGATATCAAGGACATCTTAGTGGCAAAGGCTAAGAACCGTGAACAAATTAAAACCGAGGGATTTTTCAAGGAGCTAGAAAACCTGCAAAGTCGACTACCTGACCCATACAGTCATCTACCGGTACCTGGCCCGAAAACTGATCCGGACATTATCGGCACTTTTGAGCCGGAAGATGGGGTTCTCAGCTCGGAAGAGGGGGGAAACATCATCTGGGATGAGGTCAAACAAAAACTTTCGGCCATAGTGGGAAGTTAGTGAAAATCTCCCTGCTCTTTTTCGATTAAGAAGCCCTCCGGGGGAGTTACCGTACGGGTCATTGCTTGTTTCCATCGTGTATTACCCGAATTCGACCCAACATGCTGGCATGGAAGCGCCAGGTCTCCCGTCTACCCTGTCTTTAAAGTCATATGCTAACCTCTCAAATGAGCGCAGACACGAGACCATCGTCACGCGCAGGCACGCACCCAACAGAGACTGGGTCTAAACCTGATTCAAGGTGAAAGGGCGTTGTTTGGAAAATTCGTTGAACGTGGCCAAAATATGGTAGGAAGTTCTCGCTGCGGAGGAACTTGCTTTTGGGGGTTCTTTTCCAATCCTGTTTCAATTTCAAGATGAGGCGCAATACGGTATTCAGGCACAGTAATATAGACGATAGATCGTAAAGTGAGTTCCAATCTTATGGGAAATCAAGAGCGTCTCTAGCTTGTCGATTCAAAGCGATGAATGGAACTTAGAGGGAATCACAAGCAAGTTGGGTGACAACATGACTGATTAGACGTTCCATTGAAGTCAAGATGCCAAGCTTCGCTCCAGGTCTCGCGTCGCGGCTGACAACAACCACAACCTGTATGTACTGTACTGGTGTAGCGTTTTGTCATGTGCTTTTACACAGTAGTCTGTGTATTAGGAGGGGATTGATGAGCAAAGGATACCACAATTTTCTAGTGCGCTAAGGATATGCTGAATCATACCTCCTAAGGGCAGCGCAGCAAAAACGAGAATGGCATAAGCCCAGTCCCTACGAAGTCGAGGCCTACACAGACAAGGCGAGGCTATGCCATTGGTGCTCGTATGGGTTGATCACGACCAAACCTTTGTTTGGCTCAAGTCAAGCTGTCACGGAGGAGATGTCATACTGCTACAGCCCTTATCTGCAGATCTTCAACCTAAGAAAAAAAGAAGGCACAGAGGATATCCGCCTTCTCCTATGGTAGGAGGTAAGAACGTACAGTTCTAAAGAGGCGGTTGCAACTTGTGTATTCAATAATTTGTCCTGTAGAGTTGCGGCTTCATAGCGCATTTATCGGACAGACCTTTGAACAGATATAGGTGTCATGTGATTGATGTCAGTGGAGGGTAATTACCGGTACGTGGTGTTCTGCTTATCGGACGTAGGGAGGTACCACACTGGTAGGGCTACACTAGTGCAGAATGGACCCTCAAGTGGCTTTCCAGGAGTCATACAAAGACGCCGGCGGCTCTGTCGCGGAGCTAGGAGCGCATTATCAGAAATGGGCTGGGACTGCTTCGTGTTGTGCACTATGCCTCACCCCGATGGCGATGTACAAGTACATTATGGTGGATGGATGGGGGTAGTCTGCTGCCCCTCTACCAGTAAACACTTCGGGTGGTTCTTGTCGTGATTCTCTATACATAATGTTGAAAAATGGGTATGGTGTACCGAGGAGAGAAATACAAAGGAACCCTTCCACTGTGACAAAGATCTGCTGGATCGGATCAGGTAATTACCAGCAACGAGGCGAGCCCAACAAGAGATGAGAAGATGTGCGGCGTCGACTCAGGGTATGCTCGGTGGAACATGTTGCCACGGCTCTAGTGTTCTGATTGTTACATACATAGTTAGCACAAAGAAGCTACAGTAGTGCTCTAGCGGCAATTTGAAGTGATATTTTATTCGTCACCTTGTAACGTCTTTTCTTAGCATAAACTTTCCCGAGGCCGCTACAATGTACACACCGCCTCAAAGGTTGGGCGAAACCCCGAGTTATTGTCACCAAAATGACTTGCAAGTCGTGGCAAGTTGAGCGATAAGAGATAAGATAACGAATCGGTTTTGCTCCGAGCCAATCAAATCCCTAGGATGGATTTAAGCAGGGCTGGCACGGATCAGATAGATGGTGGGATGTACCCCGGTTCAACACCAGTTGTGCGGGGGTGAGCCTGATTGACTTTGATAGCACTGACAACCCACCAGATGTATTTTTTTTTCTTCCCCGTTCCTCCCGCCAAAAAAAAAACTTTGTTCGCCTCTTTCGCTTCTCCAAGTTTGCGTCGTTTGTGACTGCAACCGTGACTCCGCGGTACTAGTCGGCTTACGATCAGCAGTAGTGGGCGTCAGAAACCCATCTTCAGATTTAGCTAGACTGGGGCTAACTAAGTTAACTGGTGAGTAACATATCTTTCTTTTAGACGGCGGGCGCTAAGTGGTCCATCAGAAGACCCTTCGGTTGGTTGTGATTTTTTACTACAAAAGCGTATTCCGCCGCCCGCCTTTGCACTTCCTCTCTACCCACTCACTACCCAACCCACCACCTACCGACTTCGTCGCGAAGCGGCAGACATTTTAGGCTTTCTCACAAGAAGCGTGTGATCAACCAAGAAGTCAATCCTAGCTACCTTTTCAAGACTGCGAATCCGATTTCGATTCACTTTCTGCTTGTCACCCTACGAGGGTAAGAATTCTGCCAGGGAAAGAGGCAACGGGGCGAGAGCAACAGGGCGGCTCGTTCCTTCCTCTTCTGCGAGATCCGACGACAGGTCAACTACATCGTCAGCATCGTTACCCATCCATCACCAGCACACCACCTCACCACCACACCACCACACCACTTATCGGCATTTTACCCCGCTGTCACCATGTCGGCCGCGGAGAACGCCCAGTCGGTCAAGGTCCTGGACGACCTCATGTCCAAACTCACAATCTCCAAGGACGCAGCGTCGGCCAAGGAGGCGACTAGTGCTCTGGCATCATTTATCAACGGTCGCATTGAAGATCAAGAAGCGCCGACGCGGTAAGGAATCGATTCATGTTATTTTCTATTCCTATTCCTTCCAGCTGACATGTGATCTGATGTTGGTTTGAAAACAATGCAGAACGTTTGGGGCTTTAAAAGAGCAACTGGAAAAGAAAAAGGATGCTGCAGCTCGTGAAAAGGCCTGCAATGCCATCCAGGCCATCGCTCAACATTCCGAGGTTGCAGCCAATGTAGAGCCTTACCTCGTTTCTCTCCTTCCCTTGACCTTGGCGGCAGTTGGCGATAAGACCACAGGGGTCAAGAACGCAGGTATTGCTGCGACCACGGCGATTATTGAGTCGACCAGCCCTAACGCCGTCAAGGCAGCTCTCCCTCATATCATCAATTCCATCTTGACGGCGCAGAAATGGCCAGAGAAGATGACAGCGCTGGACTGCATCGACACTCTGGTGCGCACTTGTCCTGCACAGTTGGCCTACCGTGTCCCTGATCTGATTCCGGTTGTGTCGGAATCTATGTGGGATACCAAGAAGGAGGTCAAGGAGCGTGCGTACAAGACCATGGAGAAGATGTGCGAGTTGATTGTCAACAAGGATATTGAGCGCTTCATTCCCGAACTCATCAAGTGTATTGCCAAGCCCGAGAATGTGCCCGAGACTGTGCATCTATTGGGAGCGACGACGTTCGTGACTGAGGTGCAAGAGCCTACCCTTGCCTTGATGGTCCCTCTACTGGATCGTGGTCTGGCCGAGAGAGATACACCGATCAAGCGAAAGACGGCCGTGATTGTTGACAACATGTGCAAGCTCGTCGACGACCCCAACATTGTTGCTCCTTTCTTGCCCAAGATGATGCCCGGGTTGCAGAAGAACTTTGACAACTTGGCTGATCCCGAGGCACGTGACAAGACGAAACAGGCCTTGGAGACGCTGGTCCGCGTTGGTGACATCAAGGATGGAAAGATCCCCGAGGCCCGACGTGATGGGGACATTCCTGTTGTACTGGCTCATCTCAAGTCGGTCATGCCCAGCAAGCATGCCAAGATTGCCGAGAAGCTTGGTCCCGTGATGGAGTATGTTTCCGCCATTGCCGGCCAGCTCGTGGATGAGAAGGAGACGGATTCTGCCACTTGGGCCGCTGCTGTCAAGCCCTTTGTCACGGTGATTGTAGGTGATGCTGATGCCGAGTCCGTCGTGGAGGCTCTCCGCAAGAAGGCTGCTGTCTCTGGTGACTCTGCCGAAGAGGAGGTGGACGATGACGAGGGCGAGGACCTCTGCAACTGCACCTTCTCGCTTGCCTATGGTGCCAAGATCTTACTCAACCAGACTCACCTGCGCTTAAAGCGTGGTCGCCGTTATGGTCTTTGCGGACCCAACGGATCGGGTAAATCGACGCTCATGCGCGCCATCAACAATGAGCAGGTGGAGGGTTTCCCCAAGCAGAATGAAGTCAAGACGGTCTTCGTCGAGCACGACTTGGACTCGGCCGACACGGAGATGACCACAATTGAGTGGACGTTGAAGAAGCTGCAAGATACTGGTGTTGATACTAGTGAGGAGGATCTCCGGAAGCGTCTGGAGGAGTTTGGCTTCACGCCTTTCATGATCAACGGTGAGATCACGGCTCTATCCGGCGGGTGGAAGATGAAGTTGGCTCTGTGCCGTGCTGTCTTTGAGGCTCCCGACATTCTCCTCTTGGACGAACCCACCAATCACTTGGATTACAAGAACGTCGAGTGGCTGGAAAACTACCTAAAGGATTCCCCTTGCACCTCCATCATTGTGTCTCACGACAGTAGCTTCCTCGACAATGTGTGTCAGTACGTCATCAACTATGAGCGCTTCAAGCTTAGGCGCTACAAGGGGAACCTGACCGAGTTCGCCCGCAAGAACCCGGCTGCCAAGTCGTACTTTGAGCTGGGCGCCTCGGAGCTGGAGTTCAAATTCCCCGAGCCCGGTTTCCTTGAGGGTGTCAAGACCAAGGGCAAGGCCATTCTGCGTGCCACCAAGATGAGCTTCCAGTACGCCGGTACCGACAAGCCCCAGATCATGGACATCACCTTCCAGTGCTCCCTGAGTTCCCGAATCGCCGTCATTGGTCCCAACGGTGCCGGGAAATCCACGCTCATCAACGTGCTCACTGGTGAGCTCATCCTCACGGCCGGTGAGATTTACCAACACGAGAATATCCGTATCGCCTACATCAAGCAGCACGCCTTTGCCCACATTGATAACCACCTGGACAAGACCCCGTCCGAGTACATCCAGTGGCGCTTCCAGACTGGTGAAGACCGTGAGACCATGGATCGCGCCAATAAGATCATCACGGAGGACGACGAGCAGGCCATGAACAAGATCTTCAAGGTGGAGGGCACCTCCCGCCGCGTCATCGGCATCAACAGTCGCAGAAAGTTCAAGAACAGCTACGAGTATGAGTGTTCTTTTGCCCTTGGCGAGAACATCGGCACGAACAATGAGCGCTGGGTCCCCATGATGACGGCCGACAACCAGTGGTTGCCCCGTAACGAGCTGCTCGCCACTCACCAGAAGTTGGTGGCCGAGGTGGACATGAAGGAGGCCCTAGCTTCCGGTCAATTCCGTCCCCTGGTTCGCAAGGAGATTGAGTCTCACTGCGCCAACTTTGGCCTCGATGCCGAGCTTGTCTCCCACTCCCGCATGCGTGGTCTTTCTGGTGGTCAGCGTGTCAAGGTCGTCCTGTCTGCCTGCTCTTGGCAACGTCCTCACTTGATCGTCCTGGACGAGCCTACCAACTACCTGGACCGCGACTCCCTGGGTGCTCTTTCCAAGGCCCTCAAGAAATTCGCCGGTGGTGTCATCATCATCACCCACTCTTCAGAGTTCACCAAGGACTTGACAGAAGAAGTCTGGGCTGTTCAGGACGGCAAGATGACGCCTTCGGGCCACAACTGGCAAACGGGTAACAGCGGCGGCGAACGTCTCAAGGACAAGACCGGCGAGGAAGAAGATCAGGTCGACGGCATGGGCAACAAGATTGTTACCACCAAGAAGAAGACCAAGTTGACTAGTAACGAGGCCCGAAAGAAGAAGAAGGAGCGCATGGCCCGACGGAAGCGTGGTGAGGAGGTTTTCTCTGACGAGGACGACTAAATTAGTGGAGAAGCTGGTCCCTTGAAACAATAAAAAATTTATAAATAAAAAAAACAAAGTTGTGGGGAAAAAAAAAAGGGAAGCTCCGCTTGCCTGTTCATGTTAAAGATGGAACGATTTTTCTTTGTTGTGTTTTCATGACCCTCGCGCTGTCACGTTTCATACCATACCGGAGAAAGACATCAAAAGTTTCGCGGAGATACCTACATGCAAGTCCATCTTCGAAGGAAGGGGAAGTTTACTTTTTACGCTTAGTCTTCTTTACTCTTACTCGTGTGTGAGGATTCCCTTCTCCGGACTTCCGAGCAAGAGAGACGGACAAGAGGCGCAGAATTTGCAGACATGGAATGGACAGGTTGCGTTGCCGTGCTTTACAACAAATGGGCTTTTTTTTTTCTTCCTCCCTTTATTTGCTTTCGCCCTTTCGGGTTTTCCGTATATGGCTGCGTGCGGTACCTGTGATACACACATACGCTCAGTACATGTGTTAGGTAGACGAGAAGATGGTCAATAGATTGGTAGCGTTATAGACTGATTATGGTGAGTGACTTGTGATATGTAACAGATGAACTAGGTTTTTTTTCCCGCTACGAAACTGACATACGGATATGCTCGCTCGTGCCGTACTGATGAGGCAGTCACATTCGGATAAAGGTCAACCCCATGCATGCATGTCACAACCAAAGGAAATGAACCGCCACAGCTGGGAACATTCATCTCTATCAGACACAAATCAAAACCTTCGCTCGTTATAATAAGGACGTAAAAGACAGTTTGCACATCACTCTAACCCTTCCCAACAATATCCAAATACCCAAATGCTGCCGTTCTAACCAGAAGATCCGTGTTCGTTTTACCCAAGCCCAGACCGTATGAGATTCTCAACCCAACCAGTCCCCAAGGCTCGCTCGCATACTAACTTGATTACTCTAGCTCTCTTCTCCTCGCTACTTGTCTCCCTTCTCTTCCTCCTCCGCAAAGCGCCCCCGGAACCAAGCAACCAAGTGGTTCACCGTCGGGTGATTCCATGTCAGGGTAGGTGGCACCTTCACGCTCAAGGCACTTTGAAGCCGCTGCCGCAGCGCAACCGTCAAAACACTATCCACACCCATATCGGCAACAGGCGTGCGCGGGTCTACCTCATCCATGTCCGACATGAGCAGCACGTTCGCGATGCACTCCCGGATCTTGGTGTTGAGCCAAGCACCAAGCTCTTGCGGGTCACTCGGGCGCTGGTTCCCTGCTCCTTGGGCGGAGTTCGAGTCCTCTGTGTCTGCCAATGACGGCCCTTGTTGTACCCTTTGGATTCGTGGCACCACTTCTTCCAGCATCCCCACAGTCGCTTCTTCGCCTTCTTCTAATGGCCGACATCGTGTAATCACGGCACTCTCCACATCGTAGGCGCTCATGTGCGTCCAGGCCGCAAACGCCTCATCGGCTGAAATGTCAGTGATGTTTTTGCTAAGCAGCTCAACGGTCAAAAACTCTGTCGCAGTTGCCATGCCGATGCCGCGCCATGCGGTCCATTGGAAGGCAACTGCGTTGTCGGCGCCGTTCGAGACACGACGTCGGTGTGTCGCCAGCGCGTCTAAGAACGCGTTGCCCGAGCCATAAGACGCTTGGCCGGCAGTGCCCATAAGCTGACCAATGCTCGAGTACATGACAAAGAAGTCAAGATCACCATTGGGTGGGAAGGCGGCGTTCAGGGCAAGTGCTCCCTGGATCTTGGGGGCCAGAACTCGCGCGAAGGAATCGCGTGTGGTATCCAGCAGAAGGCTATCTTCCAGAACGCCGGCGGCATGAACCACGCCCAGGACAGGAGGGAGAGAGAGCGCGTCGATCGCGTCGAGCAGCTTTTCCTCAGCGTCTGACGCAGACATGTCAAGAGCCACAGTGTGGATGGAAGCGCCGAGTTTCTCCAGTTCCCGAATCTTTTGAATCGTAGGGCTCAATTTGTTGTTCTCATCCACGAGACCCTGCCATGTTGAGCGGCGCGGCATCTTGCTACGCGAAATCAACACAATGCGTCGGGCTCCCTTTTCTACGAGAAACTTGGAAGTCTCCAATCCGAGATTTCCGAGACCGCCAGTGATGACGTATGTCCCTTCGGGTTTCGGTAGCAGGGTCTTGTTCGAGCCAGGCTTGTGCAGCTGTTCGCGGGACAGTGGTCGCATCATGGGGCACCTGGGAAGGCCATCAACCACCCTTATCACGTCGTAGCCTTGCACATACCTGACAGCGAGGGTAGGGAATACAGAGGGTTCCTCGTTGTCAATCAAGCCTCCCCAAAGATCTGGATGCTCTGATGCGGCGATGCGGGCCAAGCCGTATAGGGCACCGTGGGCAAGCCCCGTTACTGAATCCCCGGCGTGCACTCGACTAGTGATGACGAAAAGCTTGCATTGCGAGTCCGAGAGAGATTGGGACATGATCCTCACAAGGCTGGCCGTCTCCCAAATGAATTCCTCGGTTTTGGCTGAGACTTCGTCGAGCGATTTGACCTGGCTGGGAACATATACGATAGCGCTACCTCTGGCACCAAGACCGGAGAGGAGGTCAGGTCTTCTCTCGAGATCCTGTGTGTTCGCAATCCGATCCAGGGTTTCCGTCTGTGGGCGGAGCTGTCGGTAGTACTTGTCCGTCAGGTCTGGATCATCCGAGACGAGCAAGACGTGGTCAAAAGGTCGCGGCTTTTCCATAAACTTGGGAGGTATCCATCGGATAGGATAGACGAGGCTTTCGACGCTTCCACTGACGCCCGCGCTTGAACCGGCTTCGACGTCAGCAAAACGCAACGAGTGGAACTTGGCCAACTCCCAGCCCTGCTCGTCGAGCACGGTGACGTGCGATGCCATGCCCTTGTCATCAGACGCCTCTTCAATGTAAAGGTAAACAACCTTGGGAAGAGGATCGGTGGAGATGAGCTCTACACGGTCCACGCCGCTGGCAATCCGCAGTTGCGGGTTATTGAAGAAAATGACGGACCCGACTGTGGTAGCCGAGTCCAAAACGGGCGACCAGGAACGGTCATGCCAAGGCAGTTTCTCGACAGAAGGGTCCATGTCCACGCGGGTCAGCATCTCCTTTTCGTTCCCGTAGTGCTCAAGAACCTGCCAAGGGAAGGCGATTCCTTCGACGCCGATCTTGCGCAAATATTCCGCTGAAAATTCATTGGGGAGGATGGTTCCGATGCGTTTCCTCGCGGCGTCGAGGTCAAATATTTGGCTAGACTGGGTGGCCTGCTCACCCGCATTCCAGCGACAATTGCTGTGGTAGACCCAAGATGGCTCACCACCCATCATGTCTGAGCTCAAACTCGAGGCGACGCTGGCGCTGTCACGCTTTACGATAACCTGGACATCTCGGGTCTCGGTGCTCATCGAGACGGGGACTTGGAGTTTAATATCATGCAAGACAGGGCAGCCAGTAGCGTAGTGGTATGTGTTGATGTATACGCCAGCTGGGATGATCTCTGTGCCATCGAACGGGTGGTCTCCCGGATAAGGCTTCGTCTTCTCATCAAGCTTCGTTGTGTACAACACCACGTCGGTATTCGCCACCGCGACTCGCTGGCCAAGTAGTTGGTGTTTTTCCACATCATGTGTGATACCTTGTCCCAGAGGGCCTGTCTCCACCTTCTTGTAATAAGGCTTGTGGACCCAAACTGTTGGCGGGACTGTCTTGCACCAGTGGCGTCTGTGGCCAAGCTGAGCACCAAAGTCGACACTAGCGCCGCTCGTATACAGCTGGGCCACGGCATTTTGAATACTCCAACGCGCGGAGAAGTTGCGCCGCATTGTCGAAGGAGTGATCATGTCCTCCTCATCTATACCCCGTGTCACCAGGATTTCTTGTACCGAATGCGACACGATAGGATGCGACGAGACCTCAAAGAATATGCGATACCCGTCCTCAGCGGCTGCGTTAACGGCCGAGTTGAGCTGGACGGGGCTGATCATGTTGTTAATCCAGTATTCAATGTCCCGTGGCGCCGAAGAGCGCGTGTCTTCAAGTGAGGTTGAATAAATGGGGATGGTGGATGGACGAGGTTGCAAAACTCCGGCAAGGACCTCTTCGAGAGGCTCAGATAGCTGCTCGAGGACAGGGCAGTGGAATGCAATGTCAGTCTTGACACGGAAAGTCTTGACGCCCTGGGCCTTGAGACTCGCCTCGTACTCATCCACGGCGTCTTGCGTCCCACTCACGACGCAACTAGATGGAGACGAGTCAATGGCAGCCACTAAGTCTTTCCTCTCCCCAAGCTCAGACTGTACCTGGCTGAAGGGAACGTTGACGAGAGCCATAGCCCCGGGTCCCTGAGCCCGGACTTTCTCGTACAATTTGGATCGCCTGATGACTATCAGAGCCCCCTCGAGCACAGTCAAACAGCCCGCCACGACCGAGGCTGCGATCTCGCCGACAGAGTGTCCGATTACGGCTTGTGGTTGTAAACCTTTGGAAACCAGCACCCGACTAAGGCCGATTTGCACTGCGTACGTCAGACACTGCACACGTTGTGATGTCTCGAAATCGCCATCGCGAAGAGCATCTAGGAGAGAAAACCCAGCCTCTTGCACGTAGACGTTCTCGAGAGCGGAGACAGCCTCATAAAAGTGCGGGTCCTGCAACAGTTCTCTGCCCATGTCCCTCCATTGCGCGCCGTGGCCTGAGAAGACCCACACACCGTGTCGAGACTTGTCCGAGCTTACGCCAAGGACGCGCCCTCGAGCAATGCTTTCCACTGGTTCTCCGTTGGCTGAGGCGAACGCTCGAAGCTTTTCCACTGCGTCCTGGTGGCTGCTCACAACGAATGCTGCACGGCAATCGTGGTGGGCACGGCGCTGAGCCAGAGTGGTCGCTATCGATTGCAAGCTCTCTGCTTTCCCAGACGGTGACGCGAGCCAATCGGCCAGAACGGTAGCCTGCTGCCCCAATCTCTTGTCCTGCAATGCCGACAAGACCAAAATCGTGGGGTCCAGCTGGGCCGACTCCAGCGAGTCGGGATCCGGGTCTGGGATATTGCAATGACTCCATTCCTCGATAACGGCATGGGACACGGTGCCGCCGTAGCCATAGGAGCACACGGCCGCTCGCCTGGGCCCATTTGTGTTAGTCCACTCGGTGGTCTCTTGGACTACCTGCAGACCGGATGCTTTCCAGTCCACGCGGGACGTGAGCTTGTTTAGTCGTGTTTGTGGTGCCAGCTGCCCTTTGTTCACGGCAAGCACAGCCTTCACTAGGCCAATTGCTCCGGCGGCGGCTTCAAGATGCCCAAAGTTGGGCTTGATGGAGCCGATACTGATGGGTGAATCTATGGGTCGCCCGGCTCCATAGCCATACACTACACAATCGAGTCAGTATGTATGAACATGACCCGCTTACTTATCATCCATGCCAGAGAGTTTGTAAAGTTCTCATGACTTACCAGCTGCAAGCGCCGACATCTCGGTAGGATCACCCAGAGGCGTCGCCGTGGCATGTGCCTCGACGTACCCAACTGTCAGGGGGTCAACATTACCCCTCGCCAAGGCATTCCGCGCGACAATTTCTTGCGCCTTGGCATTTGGTGCCATAACTACAACGTAAATGTCAGCTTTTGTGTTCTTGATATCACCCTGGATCTGGTGAATCGGCAATTGCTTGAATACGAGGGCAATCACTTACTTCCGTTGGTCTTTCCATCTTGAGCGATAGCGGATCCCTTGCAAACCGCTAATATGTTGTCCCCATCCGCCATAGCCGTGGAGAGTCGTTTGAGCACCACCACAGCTCCACCCTCACCTCGAGCATAACCATTGGCCTCCTCGTCGAAAGACCGGCATACACCGTCTGGAGACAGCGCCCCGGCTTTCCCAAGCATGCGGGTGATGGCCGGAGCGAGCAACACATTCACAGCACCCACGATGGCCACTTCTGACTCCCGGTTCAAAATGGCTTGACGACCTAAATGTACAGCAATAAGTGATGATGCACAAGCCGCATCAACCGCTGAACTGGGGCCCATGAGATCCAAGTGATAGGAGATCCGGTTAGCTAGGCCGTGTGCTGTGGTTCCGATGCCCATATGTGCTTCGATGTTGGGTAGATCCTCCATAACCAGGCGGGAGTAGTCGTCTGAGTCTATCCCCATGTACACAGCCGTATCGGACCCGGACAGGCTCTTCGGGTCAACACCTGCGTTTTCGAGCGCCTCCCAGCTCAGTTCCAGGCCGAGACGTTGATGCGGGTCCATCTGCTCGGCCTCCTTGGGCGAGATGCCAAAGAAGGAGGCGTCAAAATTCTCGAGGTCTTCAATGAAGTAACCCCTGTTCAGGGTCTTCTCGATTTCCTTGGCGTTGCGGACATCTCGTCGGTACCACGGCTCCCAGCGCCACGCTGGAACCTCCCCTGAGGCGTCTTTCTTGTCCAGTAAAAACTGCCATAGCTTCTCGTTAGTGTTCACGCCCCCCGCCGTCCGGCAGGACATCCCGATGATGGCCACATCCTCTCGGTCCGGCCACCCGACACTGTCATTCTCATCAACGGAAGAGGGTTTTGACGAGCTTTCGTAAGGATTTGAGTCTGCCGAACTACACCCAGGAGTTTCCATCTTTTTCGGGCCGAGGATCACGACTCAGTGGTCCAATTTCCAAGCGAAGGAAGCCTGATTGCGACAATTGAACTAGAAACGAGGAGTGTAGGGCATAAGATGTGACATGTAGGACAGGTTGACATGCACGGAATTATAGGTCTGCAAGCGATGGCACGGAAAAGAAACAGCTAAGACTTCTATAGGAT
>JAOYMO020000010.1:20043-52960 GCA_025802455.2 Iodosphaeria phyllophila | reverse complement strand
GGGGGGGGGCGCTCAATTGGAAAGGCAGAACGTTAATTCGGGGGTTTTGTTTTGTTCTGTTTGGGAAGGGTGGTTGAGCTGTGCTAATGGTGGACTGACTCAATGATGGTCATGGTGGTTAGCGGCATTTCCAATTTCGCGCGAGCAGCTCGCCCGACGGCGCTGACGGCTGGCGCTCGCCGCGTCGTCCGTCCATCTGCGAGCAGTCCCTTCAGATATCCTCTCCAGAGCCGGTTTGCGAGCACGAGCGGTGTTGGCGATGGCAAGATTCACCAGGTGAGTGTTGGGCTTAGGTTGGGGATGGTGGTGGTGGTGGTGGTGGTGGTGGGGTTTGCTTGGAAGTAAAAGGTGGCATGATTGGTGGTGGCGTTTCAAAAGATGGATTCGAACGACTGGGACTGGATGGGCGGAAGAACAAAGCTGACTATGGACACAAATACGATGTTGGGACTTGACAGGTTATCGGTGCCGTTGTAGACGGTGAGTTGTCCCCATTCTCCTTTCTTTTTTCCTCTTCTCAAGACAGCAGGTTATTGACGCAGTTTCGAAACAGTCAAGTTTGACACGGCCAAGCTGCCGCCCATCTTAAACGCTTTGCACACAGACAACCAGGGCAACAAGCTAGTGCTCGAGGTGGCGGTGAGAATGAGCAGCATACTCCATTCCCTCCTGTCTATACATATCCGAATACACACATGTGACTGACACATGTGACTACAGCAACATTTGGGTGAAAATGTGGTCCGCTGCATTGCCATGGACGGTACCGAGGGTCTGACTCGAGGCGCCAAGGCGGCAGACACTGGAGGTCCCATCACCATCCCCGTGGGCCATGCCACTCTGGGCCGTATCGTCAACGTGACGGGAGACCCGATTGACGAGCGTGGGCCGGTCAAGAGCGACAAGTTCCTGCCCATCCACGCCGAGCCCCCGGAATTCATAGACCAGTCGACGACGGCGGAGATTCTGGTGACGGGTATCAAGGTGGTGGATCTTCTGGCGCCGTACGCCCGTGGTGGGAAGATTGGTCTGTTCGGAGGTGCCGGAGTCGGCAAGACTGTCTTCATCCAGGAGCTCATCAACAACATCGCCAAGGCTCACGGTGGTTACTCCGTCTTCACCGGTGTGGGCGAGCGTACCCGTGAGGGTAACGATCTGTACCACGAGATGCAGGAGACTTCGGTGATCCAGCTCGAGGGCGAGTCCAAGGTCGCTCTGGTGTTCGGTCAGATGAACGAGCCCCCGGGAGCCCGTGCCCGTGTTGCCTTGACTGGGTTGACTATTGCCGAGTACTTTCGTGATGCTGAGGGACAAGATGGTGAGTTTTTTATTTTCTCCTTTTCTAGTATTCTCTTCAAAACATGGCAACTTATACACATCACCCAAAAGTGCTCCTCTTCATCGACAACATCTTCCGCTTTACCCAGGCCGGCTCCGAAGTGTCTGCTCTGCTAGGTCGTATCCCCTCTGCCGTCGGTTACCAACCTACCCTCGCCATTGATATGGGTGGTATGCAGGAACGCATCACCACCACCAAGAAGGGTTCCATTACCTCGGTCCAGGCCGTCTACGTCCCTGCCGACGATTTGACTGATCCCGCTCCCGCCACCACCTTCGCCCACTTGGACGCCACCACTGTCTTGTCCCGTGGTATCTCCGAGCTGGGTATCTACCCGGCCGTCGACCCTCTCGACTCCAAATCCCGCATGCTGGACCCCCGTATCGTTGGCCAGGACCACTACGACACCGCCACCCGCGTCCAGCAGATCCTCCAGGAGTACAAGTCGCTGCAGGACATCATCGCCATTCTGGGTATGGACGAGTTGTCTGAGGCCGACAAGCTGACCGTCGAGCGCGCCCGCAAGATCCAGCGTTTCCTCAGCCAGCCCTTCACCGTCGCCCAGGTCTTCACGGGTATCGAGGGCAAGCTCGTCGATCTCAAGGACACCATCGCCTCCTTCAAGGCTATCCTGTCCGGTGAAGGTGACGACATGCCCGAGGGTGCCTTCTACATGGTTGGCGACTTCTCTTCCGCCCGCACCAAGGGCGAGAAGATCCTGTCTGAGCTTGAGAGCTCGTAATGCCGTGCCGTGCCAATCGATGATGACTTTTGTGATATAGAATTTGCTCGAGGGTTAAGCAAGGAAGCATGAAAGCGTGGTAGGTAGGTAGGTTGGTAGGTAGGGATGGGTAAATCACGCTTATTATGAGGAAGGAATGGTGGTGGGAAGCCCCTGTGTATGTATATCATAGAGAAAAAGGAGATGCCGCGGGCGCGTGTGCTGTGGTCTTTTTTTTTTTTCCCTGGGGGAAGGGGTGTATCTTGCTCAAATCCCATTCTGGTGTTCCATTTGTGAAGTTTGAGTTTAAGACTGAGTTTGAGAAGTCACGTGGAATTGTGAGTGATTTCAGTGTGAATTAAAGCAGACGAGTGTCTGCTTGCGGAGACCACTGAGCAACTAAAGTACCGACTTGGTTTTGGTTTTTTTTTTTTTTCTTTGCTTTGCTATGAGTAACTATTCCTCCCTGATTTCTCCTGCCTTACATCCCTCCTCTCTTGCAAATTAACTGAAAAGTTCTATTCCGAGCTCCTCGATTCCCTTTCTTCGATACGACACACTCTCTCTCCCTTTGCGTTCCAGAAATACCAATCTTCAGCTCTTGTATCCCTCTTTTTCCCTCCTTGCGTCTGTCGTAGTGAGCGACGTTGCTCGTATGTGAATGCCAATCTCTAGCTGGGGAATGGAATGAGTGTGATGCCGGATTGTGTATCCGCTCTCTGAATCTTTTTTTTCTTCTCTGCTTTCTACGCTTCTGGTGGATGGGGGTAGGGGTGGGGAAAAATGAAAAAATGAAAAAATGAAAAAAATGAAAAAAATGAAAAAAAGGGGGGATTATAGAACATCCACATGGGATCGGAAGTTCCCTTTTGGAAAAAGGAAATAGAAAAATGGGAAAAATGCAAAGGGGGAGGAAATTGTAAAAGGGGAACATCGGCAGGCTATCGACGGTCCATACGGAATCAGAAGTTCCCTCTCAGAAAAGGCAGAAAACAAGGAAAGGGGCAAAACGAGCAGACCGTCCATGACTCTTCACACAAAATCGGAAACACCCTATCCATCCCCTCCATCAATCGTGCGGAAGCAGCGTGGTGTCGTCCCCCACTAAAACGGTGCCGGCAAACGAAGCATCTCTCCCCTGCTGCTCGCGCGGCTGCGCCGGCAACGCCTTCTCCCCCCGGATCTGCAGACCCACCATGCGCTCCTGGCGCTCGGCTCGCTCCCGCGCACCCCGCTCCCGGTCCACCACCACCTTGAAGAACTGGCTCACCTGCGCCAGCGCCCGGTGCAGGCTCTCGACCGAGCCCAGCAGGCGCAGCAGGGCCTGCGCGTCCAGGATGTGCTTCGCGACCACCGGGTCCGGCTGGCACAGCGTGCGGATCTTCATAGCGCGGGCGTTGGCTTTCATGGCCCCCAGGAGCGACGTGACGATGGCCGTCTCGTTGATCAGGCCCGCGAGCCCGCGGCCCCGCGCCCCGGGGAACCCGCTCGGCGAGAGGAACGACCCGGACGAGCCGAACGACGCGTCGCCGTGATGATGGTGCGGATCGTGATGGTAGTAGCCGCCGCCGCCGCCGCCGCCGCCGCCGCCGCCGCCGCCGCCGTCGTCCTGCTGCTGGTCATGGTTCTCGGCGAAAGACGCGCCCCAGCCGCCGACGAGGCAGAAGCGGAACTGCTGGGTGTGCAGGGCGACGAGCTCGAGCTGAGTCTCGAGGTCGTAGCGGAAGCCGACGACGCGCGGGCGGCCCTTGGAGGTCCAGTGATCGCTGACCTTCTTCAGCTTGGCCGGGTCCAGCCGGCCCCCGTTCAGCTGCGACTTGATGTAGCTGTCCAGCGCGTTCGACAGGATGAAGTCCAGCTCGCAGTAGAGCAGCGATTGCTCGCGCACGTCCAGCGAGATGAGCACGCGCGGGGCTGTACTGCGCGATCGGTGGTCGCGCTGCGAGGATGAGGTGGAGACGATGTGGAGGGGTTTGAGGTCCGTTTTTTCGACCTGGTGGGGGTTAGCTTTTGCGTTGGGATAAGTGGGGGTATGGTTGGGGGAGAGGGGGTTGGTTATGTAACAACCACCAAAGGCAAACCATAAAAGAAAAGTGAAAAAGTAAAGGGGAAAAATTAAGAACTTACGAAATCCCGCGCAGCCTTTTTCAACCCATCAAAAAATCCCGACGCCTTGCGCGCCTCGGATTTCTTCTTGCCCTGGCCCGCCATCGCGGTGCTGGTATCGTGCAGCCAGCCCTTCTCGCCAAACAGCGTTTTGGACCCCTGCCGCAGATGGCCATGTCCCGGCTCCACCGGCTGGCCCTCGAGCCACGGCGTCAGCGGCGTGAACAGCTCTGGGTAGCGCTCCTGGTAGTAGTCCCGGGTGGCGATGCCCGCAGCACCCTCGCCACCACCATTACCACCAACAATGCCGCCCGCCATGGGGATGTCCGCCAGCGTGGCCGAGCGCGGCGGCATCTGGCTCTGTCCCGACCGCGGGACGTTTTCGCGGCCGTAGACAGCCGGGTTCGCCGGGTACTGCTCGTACTGGGGCGGGTAGTAGTCGGTGGCCTGCTCGGTGCAGCGGCCGCCGCCGATGACGCTGCGCGAGCGCTCGGAGCGCAGGCGGCGCAGGGAGCTGCGGCGGGGGATAGCGGGGGGGCTGGCGGAGAGCTCGGGAGGGGAGGGCGTGGCGACGGTCTTCCAGTCGTTGTAGGACTGGAGCACGTTGAGGTTGCGGCCGGGCTTGGAGTGGAGGACGTTCTTGGCGATGTGCAGGGGGCTGATGGACGCCGTGGCCTGGGTGCCGCTGTAGACGGACGAGGAAGTCAGGTGGTCGAGGCGCGCGTGGGCATGGGCATGGGAGGGACGCAGGTCGATGGGGGAGGCCAGGACGGGGACGGGGCGGTGCACCACGCTCAGGCCCTTATGGTGGTTCATCAACTTGCCATACTTCTGCGTCAGGTTGATGTCCAGAGGGGGCGGACGATGGGCTTTGCGACCACGAGTCTGCTCTCCTTCATCGTCTTCACCGCCATGATGGTGGTGGTGGTGGTGGTGGTCATCCGAAGCCTGGCGGTGCGCGAGCGCGAACGCGGAGCCCAGCGGGGGCAGCTCCGGCGTGCAGGATTTGGAGCGGTGCGCAGAGGAGCCACGGCCGGGGATGGCGTTCTCGGGGAGCTCCTGCTGCTGCTTCGCGTGCTTGATGAAGGGCGTCATGGTAGTAACGTCGCTGCGGCTGGGGTTGCTATCCGTGATCTTGGGCTTTTCTTTAGACGACGACGTGGACGCCACTCCTTGCTTTGCGTCTTGCATTTTCTGCGCGGGGGCGTCGTCGTCAGGAGACGCCGTGCCCTTGCCGTACTGAAGATCAAAATCGTATTTATTAGTAGCCCCGGCACCACCGCCAGCATTGCCGAGGTAGCGACCAGCACGGCGACCGCGGTCGAGGGGAACGCCAGCGAGTCCACCGGGAATGCTGGGGCGGGGGATCGATGAGGAAGAAGAATTCGACGCATCGTTGGACTTGGTCTGCGGCTGCTGCTCCTTCTTCGGCCCCCAGGGGGCGGGGCTAGGCAGCGGGTTGAGCATCTCGGTGTGCGAGAGCATGCGCACGCTGTTGTTCGAGCTGGATATGCCTCGGGTGCGCTGCTGCTGCTGAGGCTGCTGCTGACTCTGCGAATCGTCTGCAGGTGCCATGGTCAGGGTAGCTGCGAGGTAGGGTCAGTTGTGGGTGTTTCCTTTTTGGGGGATTAAGGAGGTGAGGGAGAGGGTAATGCATGTGTTTATGAGTGTCGGAAGGACGGAAAAATGGAGGAAGCTCAACTCACGTCTCGAATCCCGTTGTCACGATGCTAACTTTGGTGGTTAGTTATAGCGCACGTGTAGATATCGAGCTTGCGGAGGCTAGAAACGACAACGCGATGTTTGACCGACGTGTTTGAAGACGAGTGAACACGTCAAAAAAGGCGAGGCGACTGCCTATCCGGCGATGCAGACGATCCAAACAGTACAAACCGCTTTGAAAACGAGCCGCTTGGCGTACTGAAGTTGAACCAACAAGCAGTAAGAATGTTGGATCGGGTAAACCACCTCGCCCTACTCGCACGCTGCAACTTGGGAAGTGAAAGCAAGTTGACTCGAGCGGAAGAACTTTGCGTGTCTTGATTTTCGAGGGCGAGGTTTGAAATACCGGTATCTATGGGTTGCGTGCATGGCGCTGCCTGTAGCAAGTGGGTCAGCACATCGTCGTCCTCGCATCAACACCATCTGCTTATCTCCAGCCTAGTCGTCTCTCCCGGGAGCCAGTCCACTCTGGAGTTCGGTCTCAGACCGCGTCGACAGAGGCCCGGGTCTCTAGCAAGTCCAGTTCGCATGCACCGAAATCCGAGCCCGGGGATGGAACCAAAAAAAATTAGGCGCTTCCATTGGAGAAAAGCGGATGCGGATGTGGATGTGGTGACGAATCAGGAAGCGTGAATAACAGTGGAAATGAAATGTGAATAGCAGAGATATTGCAGAACCGAGTCTTTTTCAGACTTTCTTTTTTCCACAGCGATTTCTCCAGCGCGCAAGTACTGGTTGCACGGTCTAGATGAAAGTAAATGCTAGGGTCGATTGGCTATAGGCAGCTAGATGGCCTGTTTGCTCTTGCCTCCTTTTGACCCCTTTCTATTCCCGCGCACGTCCTCCTGTCCAAGCTGTGTCGGGTAATTGCGATCCCTGTGACTGTCTTCTTTGGTCTCTTGCCTTCTTGCCGTTTCGCCCTTTTGTCATCCGCACGAAAATTTATTCGTCTCATCCTTTGCAAAAGCCTTTTGCAAAGGGAGGTCGCCCGCCCATGGATTCTTCATCTGTACTTTTGTACTTTGCAAGACAACAACTTGCCGCCACCATCACCAGAATCACTGTGCTGGCGATTATGACCATGCGCCATCAGTCGATCATTCTAATTTACCCTATCCCTTCAGTTCCCCTTTTCGCTTTCATCGTCTCGATTACGGGCAAATACGAGCAGAAGCGATCGGTTAGCCGTTCTGTTCTTCACCATACCACCTCTCTTCTTCTACTTCATCGCTTTCAGCATCACCATCATCAACAACAACAACAACAACAACAACAATAACAACACTACCAGTGAAGACAGACACCAGTGAAAGGACAGCAACCGTTCTCCTGGTGCTTCGGGATCTTCACTCTTCCTATTCCCCAGCCTCTCCCCGAATTCTAGCACCCTGCAGTTGGACAGCCAAGGCATCTCAGCCCCCGCCTAAGCCCTTTCCCCGCCTTTCTTTCCCTTTTCCTCCCACTGAAAAGAAAAGCTCGAGCCGAAGTCGCCTTGTTCACTATCTCGCACACGGTGCACGATTGAACAGCCATGGATCGCATCGTACCTTCCACACAAGTTCATTCCTCCCACTTTTTTCATACCCTCTTTCGTCCCGTCCAGCACTCGCTTTAGCTGTTCAAGTCATGCTTTCACTACAGCGCTCGGTTGGATAGCTGTCGCGTCTTGGATGCCGTCTAGCACCACACCCCCTTTTCTTTTCATCCCCTCTTCTCATTCCACCTGCGCAGTTCCAATCAGAGCTGCCTTGGCCATTCTAGCCATGCATCGCCGCATTTCGGTGGAGTACTGTAACAATCGGGTCTGGCCATGGATCAACTTGATTGCGCCTCTTTATCCCATCCTGTCGCCCTTCCCACCCGGCTTCCATCAACACCGCGATCGATGGCATGACCTATCTCGCCTCGCCGTCCGTCTTCAACCCTCCTTATTTTCGTTTTCGTCCGCTTCTTCCGTCCAAGTTGCAACGCTCCCGCGCCCAACTTCTCAAAAGGCATTGTCCCGCCGACTCGATCATCCCCGAACAGATCGTCGGCCTGCAGGACAAAGAAACCCCAGGATCAAGTCTCTCAAGCCAACATGACTGCATGTCGATCGCAGCGGAAGCACGGAGTCTGTCCATCGCGCAAGAAAAGGGACAAGAGAGGGGAAAAAGAAAGACGATATTTTTATTATCGCTATGCGCGATCCGGGTTCCCCGCATCTTCCCGGGTTGTTATTGGCATGGTATCGCACTTCTCAGGCTTTCAGTTGCCAGATACCCTGGAAATGGCGCCTTTTCCTCTTACCTTGGAAGGAAAGGCTAGGATGAGTATAGTCCCCACCGTAATTCAATCCCATCATTCAAGCACGTTATTCCGGACGTCATCCAAAAGCAAGCAAGCAAGCGCTTCAAAAGTCCTTGATAAAGCCCATTTGTTTCCATTTCTCATTCCTATATACTTCGATCTAGCTACATATTCATGGTTATATCCTCTGCTCTAACGTCTCTGGTTTCCTTCCCTCCACTTCCTTCCTTGGATGCTCATAACTCTTTGCGCGATATCCTCGCTCCATACTTTCGCTCCCAGCCGACCAAGATCTTTTTAGTTTCCCATGCTCTGATTTCTGGTTTCTTTGTCTTGCTCGTTGATATGGCCGTGTTTTCGACCCCAATGTATACCTCATTTGCTCCATGCTCGTCCCTTTTCCTCCGTTGACAACACCACAAGGAAAGAAAGTTCGCAAACCCTTCGACGCCTGGAAGAAAACGCCACAGGAAAAGTCCGCCACCCTTTTCTTTCGAACAAACTCTCATGGAGAACTCCCTGGGAAGATACCGCAGAATGGCAGATCTCACGAAATCTAGTCACCGTCCAGGCCCCGTTACAACGCCGACTGATCGTCATCCTTGTACGTGGTTGCCGGAAGGATAGGACCAGAATTCTTGGTACCAGAGGATCCAGAACTTGAACGTCTAGCGCTAGTCTCCTTGGGACTAGGCGTCTTGGTGTCAACTTCTACCACCGTCGTCTTGCGACGGAATGAGTTCGTGTTTCCCCAATGACGACCCTTAGGGACAACAAACTTGATGTTGTCTAGAACGACAGTCTTGCTGCGGCGCATTCTGTTCGTGGAATTAGTCAAGGGGATCTTTTCGGGGGATACGGCTAACTCATACCTTTCCAGTGTGGGACTACCAAGGGATTTGTCCGAGCGTGACTTGGGAAAACTCCCACGAACATGAGCAGACGAAAACGAGCGGTGCGGCGGGGAGGGTGTCTGCGGGTCGAAGTCAATGCCCACGTCAATGCCCACGTCAATGCCCACGTCAATGCCCACGTCAATGCCCACGTCAATGCCCACGTCAATACCCACGTTGACCTTCTTGGATGAGCTGGGCATGTTGAGGTCAAAAGCCTCGTTGGAGCGCTTCGTGAGCCAATGAACAGCCTTGTCCACGACCAAGTCGGCTATATTACGCGGGTCCTTGGGAGTATCCCAAGCCAGACTGGAACAATCACTTCCGCTGGTGTCCAAACTCGGGGTCTGAATGCCATTCGAGCCGCCAACCTCCCACTCATGGTCCAGGCCACCGTCATAACCCAGCTCAGGGGTAAAAGGCCCCTTGAACTGCCACACGGGATTTTCAGCGAGGGACAGTGCATGAATGTCGGCAATAGTCATTTGACGAAAGCCAAGACCGATGGGAAGTTTCTCGCCATCATCGACCAACGAGTTCTTCCGAGCAAAAATCGCATGAGGAACCTCAGTACCATCCGGAAGAGGGATTGCCTGATCCTGAACCGGCTGGGAGGACTTGACCGAAGGGCTGGACACCGGAGCGAGATTTCGACGCTGCCGGATGATGCGGCGTTTCTCCATGAAGGAGAGCTTTCCCTTCATTCCCTTGAGTTTGGAAAGCGTGCTGGAACGCGGCACTGAATGCTGGTTTGAACCTTCCTTTGAGCCTTCCTCATGGGCTTTTTTGACATGAGCGTTGCTGGCCTCGGTCTGCGTCGTTACCTTGCTAACGTCCGAGGAGGGAATGGCGACTTCTCTCTCTTGAACAAATCGGCCCGGACTTGCAAGAGACGCGTTCCAATGATTCTCATGAAAAGTCTGAGGATCGGCATCCTGCAACGCACGCGTACCACCGTTACGAGTCGAGAGAAACGTCGTGTTGTCCACGAACCATTCCTTTTTGTTGCGAATACAGCTTCCCTCCCCAGAATATCGACCGGGCGGGGAAGAGTCTGACAGGACATTGCGGTATCTTTC
The DNA here is from genome assembly GCA_025802455.2 of Iodosphaeria phyllophila. Taxonomy (NCBI): domain Eukaryota; kingdom Fungi; phylum Ascomycota; class Sordariomycetes; order Amphisphaeriales; family Iodosphaeriaceae; genus Iodosphaeria; species Iodosphaeria phyllophila. Next base: position 42,811 of record JAOYMO020000010.1, on the reverse strand, counting down.
AGCATGCTTCGAACGCCATTCTCGGAGACGCGCAGTCGGGATGAAGGCAGGCGTGATCGTTGTCATATGTGGGACATGCGGCAACTCCAGATCATCCTATAGACGCGTGAGTAAACGACCAACCAGCACAACCAGCACAACTCAGCCCCCGGATACTCACATATCGAAGCATGTGATCATGCTTCCAACGCTGGAAAGCCGCACCAGCATCGTCCGTGTGGTGGCTATCCACCTCAATCAATTCGTAAAGAACGCCACCAGCCAAATCGATGTTTTCATCACCAAGATGCTCACGCAAGACAAGGAACACCTGTCAGACTGTCAGCAGAAGTCCCCATATCAAGAGAAGAGAAGAGAACAGAAGCGAAAGATGTTGATGCATTACCTTCTGGATACCATCTTTGTACTGGAAGTTTCTGGGGATGTGTGCGCAGTGGCGCACAAGAACGTTGCGGCACTCTGCAAAATTCTAGTCAGCATCGGTTAACTACCACGGACGGACGATAGTTGACTTGCTCTCTTCATCAAAGTTGGGACGCGCCGTCGATTCCAAGCCGCCCAACTGGGTCGAATTCCCCGACAGAGCAGGCATGAGTGCGGTTCGTTCAGAATGTGCACTCTTCACGATGATACCGATGTCGTTGAGTATCGCTGCTTGACTTCCAGAGCCCACGAGAGAATTGCTGTCGATCTGCATTGAATGCTTGCTTGTTAGCCCACAAGGCGTGTATCTTTGATGAATACAATGGCAAGAGCCCAAGCCTTGACGCACGAAAAGTGGTCAGTGGCAAAAAGTATCAAGCGGTAATACACGAAAGCGATCAGTGTCAGTGACCAGAAGACTCCTGTGCTGACCCACGAAGCTGAAAAAAACTCCAGATTCACGAAAAGCTGTGCACGTTGAATTTTCGAAGCTCTGTGTGTGCGGCGGGGGAGGAAAGAGTTCGCTTTCGGGACCCTGGTCTAGGTATTTATACGAAATGGGGTGTGCATCGAGCGGGTCTACCGCCGTGGCCACCAATTAGGACGGCAGCCGCGCGCTTTCCCCCTATCGTGGGAAAGCATGATCGTGCCCGGGGAAGTACTGATTCTCTAGCAGAGCATACGAGTGCCTAGCTAGATCACAAGAAAGACGGCAACATATCACGAAAATTCGAACGGGAAGCGAGGAGATTATAGATGAAGGTATTCTCTACTGTCTTGAAACAAACGAGTATCACTATCCCTCGAGTCTTGGCCAATTTAGGGGGGGGGGGGCCGATGTATCAGAATCTGCGAGGTCCGAATCCAGAGTACACTAGCTTGAGGGGGTAGATAGAGTGCTCCTTCCCCTGAACTAAGTTCAAGAGACCCCACCAGACGAGCTTTTGGCTACGGAAGTAACGTCCGTGAAGTTCGCGTTGGCGTGCCAGCTCGGAAATCGGTATTACGGAGCAGAGAATGGCCGTAAGACCGACATTTTGGCCCGGGGGCTCGGTCGTTATTATGGCGTGAGCACTGGTTGGATATCCGGAGGACGACGATGGCCCAGCTCGAAGGATTGGTAGCATTTTCAGTATTTTCTGGGTTATGATATCATACTACTGAGCAAGAAACCGGCATTTCTGCCCGCGGATACTGGCCAGTATTATGGCATGAGTTCTAGTTAGATGCCGGCATCAGGAGAATCACACCACACAAAATCCAGGGGTAAAGGGAAGCTATGAATTCGAAACTAGGCGCCAGACAAGAACTTGACAATTGGAAAGACGCAGGCCGGCGGTTGGACCCAGTAACACCTGCAGTCTGTGATACTCCTCAGGTTATGGGACTTTCAGGGAGACGAGTTGTTCGTGCCCGGGCACCATCAGCTTCTTGCCACCGGAACGTATAATACATCCCTACGAAATCTTGCGCCAGAGAAAGCATCAAATCGAGATCGGTTTCATGGAGCACAATCAGAAATTTTGGTTTCTGTGGGAACCTGTTTTTCTATACAGCCCTGCCGGTATGGAAACGGCGGAACCAATGGGGGATGCATGGCAAGGCGGACTAGTCGTATAAAACTGCGGATGGCCTCACGATGCTAAGAGTTATTTGGAATTGGAGAACAGTGAACCAATCAGTGTATCATACAGTACAAAAGAAAGTGCGAGTTAAGCTCATCATAACGTTGTCATGGAAGAATCCTGAGGGACCATGGTGGATTAGTAATGTACGGGGCTAGAAAAGACGATTTCGAGCAGCCGACCCCCCCTATTTTCCTGTAGGAGGATTACTCCACTACCACGCCATAGAAGTTCAAAACCCTGTATGATGCAATACAATTGAGTCCACCCGTTTATTCTGCCTAATCAAAATATCAACTGAACCTGTAACTTGGGTAGGAATTGATTCTCAGTTTTATGTTGAGTGACCTCGCTACTCGTGCGGTTCATTTTGATCCTGACGCCCTCTATGAAGACGACCCAAAGAAACTTGCGTTCCCTGAGAACGCCAAGACTATACTGGCGAGATATATAATGGGAATGGGCGGTCAGCTTCAATACTGATTATCATGTCAGTCCCGAAGCCTCTGGGTTTCGAGGTGGAACAACTATCCACTATCCAGTCGCACCCATCCGTACGCAGTCATCAACCCGCGGGCCCTTGACAACCTCAAATCAACATATTCTCTTCCAAGGGTCTGAGATCTACCCCTGAGCTGCCAGTGCATACGTCTCATTTACCTCTGAAAACCTATGCAATGGTGGCCCTCATAGGAGAACCGCGTTGTTGTTGTTGTAACGCGTCAGTGCCTACCGGTACAGCTTCGGATACCCGGAGCCCCGAAGAGCCGTTTGCCGAGGACCTTCGCATCTCTGGGGATTTCACACTACGCTGCTTGCGCGTGGTCATCCTCCATGTGCTCAACTGCCATCAAATTTTCGGAGACGATATTGGGGCAACCGCGATGGAAGGTCGCGCTCTATTGCTGTGGCGGTGCCGACCGTAGTTTCAGCCGTTGAGGCGCAACACACCAGAGCCATAGCTCCGCCGATACCCAGCTTCTGGTATTCTACAGTACTGTAGAGTCTAGATATGGCGGCCATTCCGGCCGCTTTCTATCTCATTCCATGTCATGATGATGGAGTCATCTATCAGAAAGACATTCATGGCATCATCGCTTTTGATAGTTTTTATCGTGTGATGTCACAGCCTGACATTGTGCGGGTACTGTGTAGGATACGCAGTGCGCGCAGCACTCGTAAGGCGAAATGATGGCGTACAGGTACAGTACTTGACAGCAGATGTACTGTTTGCAGGTGCTGGTTCAACGAAAATCGACCGCTTAGATTAAGTCTTTGTCATACGTGTGATAGTATCGACAATAGGAGAGTGAGATAGATAAAGAATAGTTGAACATACCGTAAGGTCTCTTTAATTGAACAATACGCAGTGGGCCAACACATCAAGAGTTGGCGATTCTGCGGGACGCTGTGATTTACCGCCTACCAAAAGCGTGAGCAACTTGGAAGATCCCTGCAACTTAGGAGCGCGGCGTTCAGCTGCACCTAGTTGCGGCTCAACCGCTCAGACAAGGGTGCTTGAACTACACAAGCTGCCAAACCGCCCGTTCCTGGCATCACGGTCGTGTTCTGCACTGAATTTGCATCCTCATCCTCTATGCGCCTCGCTCCATTGCCCTCTCGCGCTGGGTTCTGGTTGTCGCGCGCAGTTAATAATTGTAACGTTGGGTTCTGAAGAAGGCGGCGCGGCTTCTATTGTACATGCGCCGTACTTAATTGTCCAAAAAAAAACACGGTATGTGGTTATCGTGGTTGTTTTTTGGGGGGGGGTCAGTGGGCCCCCCTGCTGGATTTTTCCCCTATCGAAACTTCGTTGGTGGTACCTTGACGATGGTATCAAGTACTGTAGTTAGCTATGTACAGGGGGCAAGTGCTCCGCGTTGTGAGGGAAGGAGCGACCCAGCAACTACTGCCTAGCAAACACGATGTGCTGTGCTAGTAGGTACAGTAGGTTGTGTACACTACCGAGAGCTTAGTTGAATAGGTCTCTGTTGACATGTGTTACTTCGTCTCTCTCGCTCTGTCTCCGTCTCTGTGTCTTCTTCTTTCCTCGTGTTCGCCAGCAACGCTGAGCTTGCCTATACATTCACGAATTCCGATTCCATCGCGAGTGCACACATTTTTTCTTGACTTTGAGCTTCACTGCATCGTATGCACGATAGTCACTTCCATCATATCGATCATCAGGTCGATCATATTTCAGTTGCTACTGCTTCGTTTCTGAACATTGCCACTGCTGCGTTCAGAGCGCTGTGATCACTTCCTTCACTTCCTTCACTTCATCACCCTCCGTTGTCACTTCTTCGTTTCAGATCATTGCGATCGATTCGTTCTTCACTACTCGCTCTTCCCAAGTTCTGAGAGACTTGCACTTTCCACTTTTGTTTGAAACCATTAAAGATTGACGCCATGCCTCGATCTAGGGGTTCTGGCGGTTTTCGCGGGCCACCGAGCCCCAGCAAGCAGCACCTGCTGCCACCTATCGCTGCTCTGCCAGCCGGGCATGATCCCTGGTACTCCAATCACCACATCGATTGCGAATTTTGCACGAGATACCGCCAGGAGTGGGCGGAAAATACTCAAGCCGATGTTCACTTGAAAGCCGTGTTGCATTCACAGGATCCCGAGGTGGACACCTACGAATCGCCGTGCAACTCGCGCTCTCCATCGCCTTGTGCACGATTTGATCAACATCGTAACTCTATTTTCTCTGGCCTAAAAAACCTCTTGGAGCGCTCCGGACCTTCATCGCGGAACCAATCTGGATCCGGAAATCGCGTTCGTTTCCTGTTCCCCTGGAAGCGTGGGCCTACGGATCCTACTGCCACCCCTGAACCCTCAGACGACTATCTTTCCAGTGCGAGGGCCCGCGGCGACATCAACGCCGATCACTACGAGGCCATCCTTGAACGGAGGGAGGCTTTGCGCCAGGCACGCGAGCTTGAGCGACAGAAGGAAGCCGATCGAGAGGAGCTTCGTCTCCGACGACAGCTTCTCGCTCAAGAGCGCAATCAACGGTTCGAGGTAAGTGGAATTGACTCTTGTTGATTTTGACGAATCAACATAAAGATGTTTCCGACGCTAAATCTCTTGACACAGCAACAACAGCTGGAACATCAACGTGTGCATCAGATCCGGCTTGAGGAGAACCTGAAGCAGCTCCGAGAGCAAGGAGGGCACCTTGAATCGCAACCCCAGTTGTACCGGGGATTCCATTTCGTATACGCGCAGAACGTACTGCATGAGCAACAGCGAGAAAAGCGGAAGCGCTCTCATCTGCAGTTTCAGGAAGGGAACCCAAGTTCCACTTTTTTCACTTCATCTTCTTTATTGAATTCTACCTCTGCCACTACTTCTGTCACTACCACTGTCACTACTGAAGCCGCCACCACCACTTCGACTTCCACCTCGACTGAACCTCCCTCTTATCCCTTCACTTTTTCCATCCCTTCCATGCCCGGAGCTTGGCCTACCAAGAACAGCGACTTCATCGAAATCTTTGATACAACTTCAAGTGACCAGGGCAGTCCTACTCCCGTCGCTATGATGGCAGGAGTCCAACCCCAACCGATCCCGAATTGGGACAATTCCTCTTTGGCTTATGGCCTTCAACTTGTCAAGACCACCGCTTCTCTCGCCGCTTCTGGCTTCGCTGCCGTTTACAATACGGCTTATACGGCTTACAACTTCATTCGAAACCATGTCGACCAAAACGACCAAACCCCAACCACGGCCAGCCCCGACAATGGGGATGTGTCACGTGCATCCAAACGTCGCAAAGTCGACGCCTCATCTTTATCATCAGTAGGACAAAAGGTCCACGGATCTCGACGCTCCATTCGCTGGACGGCCATGACCCCAGACACGACGGATGGAAGCAGCTCGGACCCTGATGCTATGGATATCGATGAACCCGATATCGTGAGCACACATGAATCAGATCATGATCCAATCCACAGAGAGATTGGACATGCGAACTTGGCCTCTACCTCTACCTCTACCTCTACCTCGGCCTCGACCTCGACCTCTAACAATCGTAACCGACGTTCCAAGGCAAAGAACCGTCATCAGCTGCCTACTCCTGCCCCCGAGCATTATTCGGCATCCCCATCTTCCAATGCCACTGGTATTCATCACTTCTTCGACAACGAGCGCGGTAACTCCGTCGGCGGATTGAAGTGGGAGAGATTGGCGATTGCCAACGCTAAGAAGCTGGAATTACATCAACAGCAGTACGAACGTAACCGCCGCGAGGAAGCAGCTCGCGAAGAGGCCTCACGTAAGATTGAGGAGGAGCGTCGTCTGGCCGAAGAGGCCCGTCTCGAAGCCTCACGTCGCGAGAGAGAGGCCAGAGAAGCTGCCCTCAAAGAGCAGCAGCGCCTCGAAGAAGAGCAGCGCGTCGATGCTCTTGGAGGCGTCGGTCTCCATCAGCCTATCCGAGACTGGATCACCCCGTTGAGCGACGAATGGAACGCCAAGGTCGATGCAGCTCGTCAGACGGGCAAGGTCAAAGTCTCCCACGGCGAGACCATTGACATGGGCCCAAGAGACTTTGGGCGCCTCATCCCATCCCGCGTTTGGCTTAACGATGATGCGGTGTCGGCCTGCTTATTATCCATAGCTGCCCATGTGAACAACTCCGCCCGAGTCAAGCTCAAACACACCACACCACGATGTGTGGTCACGAACCCTTTCTTTTGGACCAACCTTCGTCACCATGGTCCCGACCCCAAACAGGGAAGACTCCTGAAGCGTGTGTGGGGCGTAACGCCCGAAAACTTCCTCAACATTGAGACTTTCATCATCCCCATCTGCCAGGACCAGCATTGGACTCTTCTTTTCATCCGGCCCAAGCGCCGCGAAATCGCCTTTGTCGACTCCTTCCAGACACAGGGCACCGACAGACTCGAACTCGGCATCAAATTCCTAGCCCACTTCCTTGGCGACAAGTACAAGGCCGACGAGTGGAACACCATCTCCATCACGAGCCCTCCGCAGACCAACGGCTTCGACTGCGGCGTGTTCGTCGTCTGCAATGCCATTCTCTTGGCTAAGGGTGTCGATCCTTACTCTACCTACAGACAGGCTGATCTCGATCTGCAGCGCCGACGACTAGCTGCCATGCTGCTCAATGGCGGTTTCAAGGGGGACTTTGATTTAGCTGGCCTCTGAAGTGGGGCGGAATGCACATGGAAAGAAAACAGACTTTGTTCACGAAAAAACGAAAATCACCGTAACAAAAAAAAAGAAGGGGAACTGGAGTTACTTGATTTTGTCACAGTATCATTGCACTGCACAGGGGGAAACAAGGTAAAGGCATTGATGGCGCATTTTTAAGGCGAGGGCAGGTAACAGGAGTTGGACATTGGACAAGGTGAAAGGCGTTGGGGGTTTGCTTTTTTTTTCCTTTTCCTTTTCCTTTTCCTTTTCTTTTTCTTTTTCTTTTTCTTTTTCTTTTTCTTTTTTTTCTTCGTTGTTCTTATGCTTATGCTTATCTATTTTGGGGGTCGAATCGTTCGCTTCTTTCTTCGAAAAATGAATTGAGGGGGGGGGCAAGAGCGAGGGCGAATGGGAGTGGACCGACAGCAAGGCGTTTGATTCTTTCGTGTTTATCTTTACGCGTTCGCTTTTTTCGAGAAGGGAATGGAAAGGAAAGGATCAGGTTAGGGCGAGCTGGGGTGGACGTACGATAAGGTTTTGGTGTGTTTTGCGTTGCGCGTTTCGCGTTTGATCGATACTGCATATTATTCTACGAGGCTGACAGGTACTGCACCGGTACCTTATCCAGGGAGGCTGATGCAGGAAGATGGGATATGGCTTCAAGCCTTGCTCTGAAAAGGGGCGGTTAGACTGTGTATTTCTTGATAGACTGGCCAATGACAGTGGCACATGGCGTTAGCCACAAATCGGGAGCTTTGGGTGACTTGTAGATGAATCGTGACAGTGTCGAGCTACCGCATCCGCACCCTTTCTCTTTTTCTTTCTTACTACAGTGTTACCCATCCCCCTGTACATTTGCCGAGCAGAGATGTCATTCCACCGGGATAGGGAAGACAAGATTGCCTGGAGCAGGTCCGCCAGACCAGTCGAATGCGCAAACCCGAGGAATGAAGCTAGCAAAGAATGGGAAACGGGATCAAGATAGCAAGTCTGTGCCCAGAACTATTAAGTGTGAAAAGCACGTCGTCCACCGGCAAATTAAGCCAGGTGCCGGATCCCGCACATTCAGATCTCGTTTGATGGAGTGAAAATCCCCAACCTCCCAAGAAGAGGTCAAATCGTAGACTTCATCTTCTTCTGCAATTCGTTTTCAAGCCAGACGGCCGGTATATACAGTACTCGGTAATTCTCACCTCCAGCTTGTCCCCCTTAACTTTCACCTTCAGAAGCTCATGGAAACTCAACATGGTATCTTACTTTTTTTTTTCCCTGCAAAACTCAGCCCCCATGTGCCATGAATCTCATCATGCATGTATGCAAAGATACATTTATATATACCCGTGCTCAAATAGCCCCACGCACAAATCGCCGAATCGTCGCTCGTTCTTTCTCGGCAATCGCTTTTTTCCTTCTCCCGTTCAGATTTTATTCCATTCCAGGACTTCCACAATCATGTCTTTTCTCTGAATTAATCCGCTTACTCGCACGGGGAGTCTTCCATCTTGAAGTCCAACAGCTGGGTCACACAATACCCCCCTCCTCCCCTAGCTCACAAGGGAACTATGTATATGTCCCAGTTCCATTGTTACCTAAGATCGAGAGCGCTCTTGGTCTTTTCGTAAACCATCCAAGTGATGCTCAAGGCCGGAGCAACCTTCAACAGGTTAGGCATGAGACCCTTATACAGACCACGAGCGCCTTCATTCCGCACCGTCTTGCGGAAAACATCCATGATACCAGTGTAGTGCGCCGGATGCATCTTGGTGCCCTGAGTTTGCAACCGTGTTCGGAGCACGTTAAGAGGATAGACGGCGGTAGCGCCGAAAGCGCCAGACGTGGCTCCCATCACGCCCGTCATCAGGGTCGAGGGATGCGCGTCTTCTTCGTGACAGCCCAGTCGCTTCGCATGGAAAGCGACGTAGTTTGTTTTCAAGATCTCAAACGTGCCCATGTCAATGGCGGAGTACGGGAACATGCCTATGAGGCCCATCGTGACGCCTCGATAGGCCGCCCTAACACCGCCTTCGGCCCACATCTTCATGATAACTTCCTTCAACAGGGCATTGCCGCGGGGTCCTGCAGACACGTATTCTGATTGTAAACTATTTGTGCGTAAGTTACATCAATCAAACGGCAGGCATGACAACGGTAGCTGACCGGAATTTAACGGTATCTAGGGGATAAACGCAAAACCTATTGTCGCTTAGTATTAGTGTGAACGTTGTAGAGATAGGGTGTGGGCTCATACTGGGCAATCATTCCAGCCGTGCCACCAGCCAGGAACTTGTGAGCAGGCTTGATCCCAACACTGTGAGGCTCATCATGACCTTCATACTTGGCGAGACCCGTTTTGAGCATTTCATACGCTCCAAACTAAGACACAAATCAGCGGCTGTTTCTCGGTCTCGATGAAAATCGTCTCACCCTTATCGATGTTTCTGGCATGATCTTGATCACGTTTAATCCGTTCCCTTAGAGACGATTAGCAGCCATATAGAATCGACTCAATCACCCATAGTCATACCAGCAAAGAATCCACGAATGCCGCCAGTCTTGTATAGGTGACTCACGGCCGATACAAGCGGCTGTCCGAACCCCCGTAAGGCTTGGGCAAGTCGACCTTTTTTCGCCGCTTCAACTGCTACGTTCGTGATCGGGTTTGTGTCAACTAGCAGATAGACTTTGAGGCGGTCCAGAGGCGCAGTTGCCGTCCGGCTGATGCCTCCGGCGAGGGCTCCGGCGATAAAGTAGCCTGGGTCCGGCATGTATTTCATCAGCTTCTTCTTGCCTTTTGACTGCTCACTCTTGCTCAGTCCATCATGAATTGGAGATTCAGAAGTGGTATTCGTCGCTGTGGACTGATTCAAAATCGCCATGTCATGGCTTCTCAATTGACTCTTCATCCCCCCAGCGGATTCATCTGTCTCAACAGTAGCTGTATGGGTTACTGTTCTTCCTTCCTTGATTTTCTCATGCGATGCTTGCTGCGCAGGTGACGACCGCGGTCTTGTCTCCTGCCCTGGCGCATCGCCTTGATTCATCGGGTGCTTGGGCGATAAATTTATTTGGAAAAGGAGGCCAAGATGGGTGCGAAGAAAAGACTGTATGGCCGTACCTAAACCTCGGACGGTGTTATCATTAACCACCGAGTCTCCCTCCGAATTCAGAGTGACCATCTCAGAGTAGAAGGCCCACGCAGCGCGTAATGTCGCTCCTGACGCATGATTGGGCATGAAGAGGAGAAAATTTCTAACGATGTTCAGTATTAGCCTCAAAAGTTGGCTCAGGAGCGGAGCTGAGCTCAATAAATAACACCAAGCCAGGTCAAGCATTACGATTTGAAAAATGGCGACATAATTTTCAACAAGTGTAGATAACAACCTACCTCCACTCATCAAAACTGATGTAGCCATCGCGGTTCTTATCGATCTCCTCGAAAAAAGCATTTAGTCTCCGCGCTGGCACGGAAAGCCCTGCTCGGTTTAGTGCAATTTCGAGCTCTGCTTTGTCAAGGTGTCCATTCTCGTCCTTGTCAATCGTTTTAAATAGCTGGAACAATTGTGTTTCCGCTGCATCCACAAAAGTCTTGAACTCTATTCCGCATGCTAGTCAGCATTCTGACAGCGGTGATACATTCATTTGAGAGCACAACTAATCCGGAAGACCAGGATTAAAAATTCTCCCACCTTGATATTGAATCTTGCCATCTCCATTGGTGTCCACGACTTTTGTAATAGCTTTCAGCAAACTATCAGCGTTCTTTAGGGCTGCTCACAAGATCCATCAGTAACAAGATAATTGAAATGGAATTTTGAGAAACGGCTGACGGTGATCGATCTTATGCAAGCCCCTCTGGAGACCTCTCCAGTCAAGCTCCCCTTTATGTTGGTAGTCGAGTTGTCGCCAAAGCTGCTCAACTCGGGCATCGCGCTGCTTCTCGGATTCCTCAAGCTGCAGTTGCACTGAGCTTTTTCTAGGTGAGGGCTCTTTCATGATTGGTAGACATGGGTAGTCCCCGGTATTATCGGTACGAGGATCTCGAAGCGGTTGCGTGAGCAGTTATGGGTGTGGAATGGCATTGCTAGAGTAACGATGGGTGACGTCGATAGGCGAATGCAGTTCGCGGTTGGGCCTTAGCGCCTAGATCGCGTCGTTGTGGACTGGATGAGATGGGAATTCTGCCTCCAAGAACAGGGGACATTTGTCACTGCTCTTGGAGCTCCCCAATGAGCGATGCGCGAAGGTTATTTGAATTGCGACAGTCACAGTACAACCCAGTGACTCCGGATATTGCTGCTGGTGGTGCTGGTTGCGGATTTCCATGACCTTCGTCATTCTTGGCCAAAGCTCGCGGGGAGTCATGTAATCTGATAAGATAAGAAGCATCACGGTTGAACCAAACAAGAGGGACGGCCCGAAACGTTACCTATTACGGTCGTAGATTAGTCTGGTGCCGGACATAACGGATATATCATGGCTGATTACCAAAGTGGTGGCATCGCGTCGCAAACAGTGGTTTTCCACGAACACCACTGTTAGCATCAAACTGAATTGCGCAACACTTCTAATCACCGCTTTAATAGATGTGCCCTCAATAGCTTGAGAGACATGAGCAAGCAAAATTTCCCATCTGTTAACGACTTCCCTATCACGGCAGGCTTTGGAGGTTTTGATCAGCTCTCCAGCAACTGGGGAGCTCTATGACGATATAGACCAGATCATTAACTCTCAGTGACCGCTCACTCTCTCCTCACTACTCTGATTTATCGAGCTCCGGACGGTTCTGTTCTGTTCGCGAATCCAACAGAATGGCGGCCAACTTCTGGGATTCCACTCACAACCGTCGCTGGCTGTTCTCGAAAGAGCAATTAGAAGAAACCCGTCAGCAGACCGCCCAAAATGAGCAAGCCTTAACACAAATGTATCCCTTACCTGAGTGGCGCCATATAAACATTTACTTTAACCAGCGTACGTCTCGTGTCACCCACCTTGGTGAGGAAACCGCACGACGAAGCATCAACTGACTGATGCCCGGCAGAGCTGAATCGTTTGGCGAAAAGACTACAGATTCGACAGCAAGCCATAGCAACGGCTCAGGTGTACATGAAGCGCTGCTACCTCAAGGTTGAGATCCGCCGAACGAATCCTTACCTCATGATCGCCACTGCTTTATATCTGGCTTGCAAAACGGAGGAATGTCCGCACCATATTCGGATGATTTGCCAAGAGACGCGCTCATTGTGGCCAGGTAACATCCCATTCTTGCGATGGCCACGGAATCTTCTGATTCACTAACCGAGCTTGCCTTAGATATGCTGACCGTTGACGTTCCCCGGCTGGGTGAATTCGAATTTTTCATCATCTCGGAGATGAGCTCGCAGCTGGTCGTACATCAACCGTACTGGACCCTCACAAAACTTCAGGCAGACTTCTCCTTAGCATCAGATGAGCGCAATTTGGCCTGGTCTTTTATCAATGATCATTACATGACTGATCTCCCTTTACTCTATCCGCCGCATTTGATCGCCTTGACGGCGATTCTCTTCTCCCTCATATTTCGTCCAGGTCCGATGCCCGGTGCTCCTCCCACACCTGCCATCAGTATGACGTCCGCAAGCGCTGCTCTGGCACAGGCAGCCGCCAACTGGGGAATGCAACCATCTGGGCCAGGATCAAGCAGTGGTCAAATCTCATCAAGTAACACTGACGGAAGCAAGTCCACAGAGGGCAGAATGGGAAAGGTGCAAAAGTATGCCTCCTTTTTAGCCGAGAGCGAAGTCAATATCGAAGCCATGATCGATATCTCCCAAGAGGTGATATCCTTTTATGAGTGTCATGAGACGTATAATGATAAGACGACTCGGGACCAAATCAACAGGTTCGTCAAGGCCCGAGGGTTGGACAAGTCATAGGAAAGCTTTGAAACATGGGTGAGACGATAATCCAGAAAGACCCGATGAACCGATTCAACTATCAATAGACCAGCGATCTCGGTCGGTACGTGATCAATACTAGGGGAAAGGCCTCAGAATGCCCTTGCCAGCAAGCAGCTAGGCTCATCTTGAAATTTTTAAAGTCGGCCCAACATGGACGGTTATGCTCACACGATACCAATCTTGATATCGAAACAACAAGTCGTCAGTATTACCTTACTTGGAGTGGAAAATCGGTGGGTCATTGTCAAAACTTAAGAAAAACATAGTGACACGAGATGTTGATGGACCATTAACCAGTGAGCAGCACTCATCAAATCAAACGCATGCTTCCTCTTAACTCATACTGTGCCGTAAAGTAATAGAACGATGGAACTCATCATAGCCACCGTTCTGAAACGCCGAATGGTGACTCGAACACACCGTGTCTACGGATGGATTACCGGGGTTTCTACGGCTTGAACGAAGTTTGAGGTGTCGTCATTGGGAACTTTCATTGGCAATATCACTTGATCCAGACATCAATTCGAAAGGCTTCCGGGGAGGAACGATTTGCCAGGCTTCCCTTCTCGGCATCCTGCGGATTTTCCACTAAAAAAAGGAGTGTACAGGGCCGAAGGCAGGAGGGAGCGGCTCTCGACCGTGATCCTAGACTCATTGAAGCTTTACGTTTCCAGGGAAAGAAAATCGCTTAGCCTAGCATTGGTAGATAGACGCATTGAACATGCGCTCAAGTCGATAATATGTTATCGGGAAGATATCGACTTACATCCGGGCGGTCACTTACTGTATAGGCTCAGTATTAATAGTACCGAAGAGTTTGAAGATCTGTGGGATTCGAACAGCTCGATATTGGTTGGCGGGTGTGGAATACCATCGAGCCCCTCGATAGCACTATCATCGTGAATGGGCAATACGATCAGTACCAGGTCGCAATAGATCCTCTATCTGGCATTCATTCCATAAGTTCCTCCTACGCCACATGGTGAACACTGAAAACTTATCCGAATCATGCCCGCGCCGAAGTTCTCTCGGCTTTCACAAATTACGTTATCACACTCTCGAGGTACGAACGATGCTCGCGCCAGCGTGGGGTCCCGTGAACATCTTTCGGTTATCAGCGTCCTAGCATGCATGACGAAACTCCCTCGCCACTCACCGAACTTGGTACGATGCCCATTTCTGTCCCTTTGCCAAACCCCCCACTGCCTCCTGCGGAACAGTGTAGTGGAATTCATTGGAGGCGATGCAATGCAATGCGTGGGTGGCAAGCTAGAATACCCACCTTCCCAGTACCGCCTACTTCGTTCATGCGTTGCATGGTCATGCAGTACGACTAGACCTGCAAATCAGGGGGAAGGTCATCCTGTCGACGAGGACCGCAGGAGATCAATTGATCGGTTGACTGACCGGCCGGCCAACCGACCACCACGGCCAACAGCCAGGCAAATCGGAAGCGCCCGGAGAGGCCGACCGGAGTGTGCATGGCACCGTGCCGGGATTCGTGTTCTGTTGTACCGTGCGCTCTCAAAACCCGAGGCACAAGAAGCAAGCTCTAGGCCCAGGCTGGGCTACGTGCTCCAATGTATTCCCCAAATCTTACCTTTGGGCATACCGGTAGTAGAACCGTCGGCAGTACCCGACCCAAGACCCTTCTTCCCTGGGCTTTCCTTTCCCCTTGAAAACAACTTCCGTGGTGCCAGTACTGTAAGACGCTCATCAACGAAAACACGACTTATGGGGTGCAGTTAAGACCTGATAACGAAATTGAAACACATCCAACCGACTCCTTTCATGTTACAAGTCAATATGGGGATGGTAGTGAATCTCGGACCACCCGCCCATTTGTAAACATGGGATGACTTTGAAGGAGCGTGAATACACAGTATTCGTGGTTTTGACGTGATGTGGGACCACTATCAGGCACGTATTTCACCATCATTTCAATCTTGGCGTCTCCTACCAGGAGGTACCTCCATCTTTCCGAAAGTATGTTTCCAATGCACTTTTCAGATTTGGGCATCTTTTGATTCAAATGCCTGCAAGGCTAACTGCCACCTGTCGGAAAGCGGAAAAGGTGCTCAAAAGTGTGATTTGGGAACATACTTTCGGAAGGATGGAAGTACCGAAGAACTTGGGGAAATCTGAAATTAATCCCCTGAAGATTAAGATGTCCTTCCGCCAACACTACTGGCAGTGAGAGCTGTGGAGCCGTATGCCAGATCAACCATGGCTCCAATTTCATGGGTGTCATTAGCCAAAGGATGGCTTCATCCGCGGCACTGTAGTACTGATTTTGGACTTTTTCTGTCGCTACCCAAGTACTTTGTTGGTGGACGATAGAGCCGCCTACCCGAAGGAACTGACAATGCTGAATGTTGAAATTGCAGTAATTGGGATCATATTTTGCAAAATCGCTTAGATATCGGTAGATGTTGACGAATGCATGCACGTGACAATCCTAGCGAGCCCAGCATGTTATGCCTGGGCGTCCCACCCACTATTCCCCAATGATATCTTACATACCGATAGGATGTCTCTATGAAACCAAATCGGGTTTCTACTGAGGAAGTAGATAAGCACTCAGCAAACTTTGGTAACAATTCGAATTGTCTTCGGGTTTACTGCCAGCCCTGTCCACACCCAAACAGCTGCATGATTGGGGTTCCCTTGCGCTTGACCAAAGAGCGGTGTGGCTCATCCAGAGTACGGTTCCCTTTTATTCCTCGCAACGTGTTTGACCAGTGATTCGACGGTGCCCGATTAGGCGTGTCCAGGTCACGGCGGCGATCACACAGAGGCTTGTTTCCAATTGACAAAACCATCTGTTATTTTTACAGTAGTGAGGGGGAAAACATTGATTCCAACTGACACCCCTGCCCCCATGTTCGTCTAAGTTAATGGTTGTATGGTTAGAGAAGCGCTGATCGTGAAGAAACAGCAGGCTGCGGTTCAAAGTTACAGTTTTATCCATCCTGTATTGCGACTATCGGGAACACTCTATGCTTACTGGACAAGATTCCAGTATGCACAGCATCCCAAGGCTGTTGCGTTGCATCAAAATATCCACCTACAGGTCCTGCTGCGGTGCGCGGACCGTGAGTACCGGTACTCCATAGCGGTTCTCGATATGGCGTCAAATGCATTATCTATTTTAGATGAGACTTGCATACCCAATTATCCGTCCCACATCCTTCCACGAGGCTAGTCATACCGTTGCTATCTATGCACACCAGTTTCGTCATTTCTAGCTTCATAACCGCTTTGCTATTCGTCCTTGATTGGGCGACTTCGTTCGTAAAGGTTAGAATACTGTCTCTGCCCCCACCTACAATCCCTTCTCTTCGTTCCTATCTTCGTACGACATGCCACCCATATTTCTATTGGAAAGCCCGTTTCGTCAACGTACAGTGCCGGTAAGGCGATAATGACAATCTGGAAATTTTTAGAAGTTTCACAACTACAGCTATAAAACTAGGAACCCGATGCACAACACCACTGTAGACGAATGGTGTTTGTATCCACAACCATGATGCCCAGCTTTAAACGCCAGGTCAGTGGTGCCGTCAGGGGCAGCGCATCTTCATGAATGTCTTAGTCAAGACTGTTGCCTGCTAGGATAGACAATATCCAGCACAGTATTGATGGAGTTTGTCCCTAGTCCTAGCTAGAGAAACGGTACTATGCTAGAACCTTTAGCGGAACTCTTCACACGGGCTGCAGCATGCAGGAGCTGAGCTCACTCTGCATGTTAAACCGTCATGTGGTGAAGGTGAATGACAGGGTAGCTTCACTTGCTCCAAGGTACAGGAAGAGGAATCCTGATGTGGAATTGTGTTGGTGATCTCTGCCGCTCTCGCCCGGAAATAGAGTACTAGTACTGTGTACACACATTCATCAATCAGGAGTTGATTGGATGTGTAGCATCAGATCGTCGAGGCCATTTTCTGTTACCGGTGTGACTGTGCTCGTGGACTGGATCTATCGAGGAAATTGAAAGGCCTCTCCTCCGCCTCATCGTATTTGCCAAATTCCATGCTTTCATCTCGCCAGTGAAGGATTCCCCACCATTGGGACAAGCCATATTTCCTCGAGGAAATTATCAATCAGCGAGCATAGACGTTGAACTAAGAGAGGTACTTCTCTGTACCCGATGTATCAGCAGTTCAATTTTCAGCCCCTTGTTCATTTTAGCCCAGGAAACTGTAGCCCAGGAAACTGATCCATCACATCCTACCAGTGGTTTACGGCGCACTCGGCTGTTCCTCTGCAGTAGAAAGCGGCCTTCGGGGCAGCAACGGCAACTCCACAATCTCTCAACCACAAAAAGGTCCAAGCTTTACGTCCGTCAGCCCTGGCAGCCTGTGGATGCCATTCCTGTCACTGAACTGAAGTCATGGAACGGCTTTGATTGGTTGAGTATCAAGTAGGGCCGTTGGGACTCCCGCTGTTGTGTGATCGCTTCTTGAAAAAGGAGGGTAGAGAAAGAACCGACTGCGCTGTAAACCATACTCCGTCTCTATGAAAGTCTGTCTAAGAAACAATAGTGCTCAGAGGAGCTTTTTCAAGACGGACTTTCATGGAGATGGAGGTAGATACCAAACAAACAGACAGTCAGACAGAGTACATATTATGGATAGAGTACCCGGTCAGATCCAAGATACGTTTCGCGTTTTCACGATACTTACAGTATGCATCTCGATCCCGCGACGCTAATCTTTTCCTGGCCAGTACGAATTCTAGACTAACCGGAGTGTCCACGTTGCCGGTAGAACACCCAGGCTACAATAGATTTGAAGCTCCAGTTTTCCTTCCAAAGAACCACGAGTGGAGTGCTGTTAATGTTTCGGGCTTCCTCCTTCCGACAAGACTGTGCAACGTGATTACACCGTGTCATACCAGCATGATATCGGTACTCCGGGTCGTAGCTTATCTGGGAATTCTATCGAAGAAAAGGGGGAGAGTTGCCAGAGCGTGGTAAGCCAGCTAAAGTATGAAAAGAATCATGACATTTCTCATTGCGAAGTAGATCAGCAGCTATCTTATGACAACACTACCAGAACGGAGCCTCTGTGATCTACTCTACATTTCACTAACATATTTCTTGGATGCCAGTACTCTAGGTACGTGATCAACAGTTGGGTGCTCATTACGCATACATAGTACGCTGTCCAAATAGAAATGAATTCCCAATAGGAAACCTCCGAGATGATAGCTTTACTGATACGAAAGCAGAAGGCAAAAGTCAGGGCCCTGAAGTACCACGCTACCGTGTGGATATTTGGTACACGTGACTGTGACGGAAACTGGCCGCCGGAGTAGGGCTGAAGGCGCTGAAGGAACGCTGGCAAGGAGTGGCGCTAGACAGTGTTCAGCTGTACGCTGGAACGCTGCGATAGGCTGCTTCACTGCCCCAAGCACAGTCATGTAAAGGTTAGTCGCACTGTATCGAGCTGAAGCTTCGGGACCCTAGTTTTCAACTGCTACCTTTGCAGGGTGTGTGGTTTTCTGGGTATCGTTTCATTCTGCCAATTTCGTTGACGGATTCGTAAACAGATGGAGAAATTCAGCCACAGGGCTATATCGCCTCGGGCGGCCAGATCATGTGGTATCTGCCTACCGGTAACGCTCTTGGATGTTGAAAACACCATAACTACGGGAATTGTATCATAGGTAGGTAGCAATGCCATAACCCTGACCAAGTCCTTCGGGAGGTTCCGGCACTAGCCCCCATCCCGTTTGCGCGCCCCCCTTAAATTTGTGTGATTCATGCACCAAAGATTGGAAACAATGAATGCTTGGTTTTTCGCGGAGAAACATCACAGAGAGATGTTGCAAAAACGTAAAAATGTTGCTCAGTATGAGGATTGAACTCATGACCTTCGCATTACGCAGTGGTTACGTAATATTACTCCGAATGAGTGAATATTAGTACGACGCTCTAACCAGCTGAGCTAACCGAGCTTGAATCCCGTCGTTTTCATTTCGATGGGTCGGTTTTGGTGATTGATTGAAATCGCGTAATTGGCTGCCATGAATGATGTGTGGGGAGATTTACCCCCAGCATGTGTGTGGAAGGGAATGTTTGCTGCAATCGCAGTTTTGGAATACCGAGTCCGAGATCCCAGTGGATATCCTCATGGTTTTTACAAAACCATATCCTGGCTGTACCCGACACGCCCTCGAGGTTGTAATAACCATGGCGAAAATGGCATCCTACTGTTATTATCAGTGCATTCTATTCTGCGAAAAGGTATCTCACGAAAGATACCCAGGGGTTGAGGACGGAATCGGTATGCAATGTTCGGTGATAGAAACATCCCGTCATAGAACCCCTGATCCGTTCATACCGAACATACTGGGTCAGCAATAGGGGGTGCTCCATGTCATCTCACAGTGCTGGGCACGGCAACCTTCTACTCCCTTACCGCCAATTGAGTATGGCAAGCAATCCTGGCGACTACCTAATGTGTAAGTAGAGATCCTTGGCTCAGATGCCAATACCCACTACCCCGACACCGGTATCCGACGTGCTCTGGATAGGGGAGGTGAGATACTGTGATAGAGACCCTTTCCCGCACGTGCTTATCAAACAGACATCGGAGTCTATTTCCACAACCGCCAGATGTTGTGATGATTTTCCTACTCTAGTCAATACCGTCATAGTGAAGTTGGGCAGTGTACTTTCCGATATCTTGGTCGGAAAAAACGGCAAGTATTTGAACCCACAGTGACTAAAACTTGTTGGTGCATGCGGTTATGACAGCGACACAAAGATGCAAATTGTTCGCCTTTCGGATTGAGACTGAATACACAGGGGAAGTGGATTATTCCGAGATTTTTACTCGAAGTTGAAGAAGATCGGGATGGAGGAGCCTAAAAGTATCCGTGGAACAAAAAGAATAAAAGGAGGTAGGATTGAGGCGTTTCGACGAGCGCAAGTCCGTGTTCAGGTTGATGTCGATTGCTACACAGTTGATAGATACCTGCGTTTGATGAAGCTTTGCTGGAATCCAAATAAGCAAGGCTGATGTTTCAACCAATACCAAAAACATGCAACAGTTTTTGTCACCAATCAACCGGTTTATGTTTCTCTTGCGCCGGCCTCGGCCTGTAGCAAAGGAATATCTAGCGCCAGGTGGGCGAATAGTCTCACGTCACACAGGAAACGAGAGTCTACCTGCACAACACCGTATTAGATCGCAGTACTGTGTAATCTTCACAGATAAAATCCAACAAGCTCTTTGCAGCCTTGTAAAGTCCGAGAGTCGCATGATCCGCGGGATCCTGTGCTACCATCTGGCTTGTTGACGCCGGGGTGGCCGATTCATCACTTGCAATTTGCACTCGATCTGAAGTTTGCCTGTATCGGCTTTGGGGCAAACGTTGTGCGTCTCAACGGACATCCAAACTGAGGCTTGACGAGGACCTTTGGGTCATGCGAGCTTCGAGATGTTTCCATCATGCAATAATCAGGACGTGCACGGCGGACTCAGACTGGGAACTTCACGACCGTCCCATTGCTGATCGTCCCAATATCAGATGTTGGTCTTCCGATCTCCAGCTACGCTATTAGTGGGGTCAACTTCCCCACAGCTTCTTTTCCTGGAAGTTTGGATTAGAGAGTGCCGGTAACAGTGGCGCAGCACGCCTGTTTTGTTACCCGCGGGGATGTGAGGAATTGGCAAGTTGTCACTGGATGTATCGCTAGTACCCGTTGGTTTTCGGCCGTTCATCCGTAAGTATCCCCGCTTTCCCCAGGCGCCACGCCACACGCACCCTCTGCTCACTAACGTTCCCATCTTGACCCACTTCCCTTCAGTTACACAGACTTCAACCATCGACGACTTCCCTTCAATAAGTAACGCCGATCAGCTGGAGCAAAGCGATGCGCCATTCACTTGGTTCACGGGCTGAGCTGCGCCTGAACCAATGCTATGGAAACTCTATTTTTGGTGGGACAGCATTCAATCGCAAGCCCTAATGGTCATGCCTGGAGCTGGTAATTATGAGTGCCCACACTATTCTGGAGCCGTTGAGAGATGAATCCGTGATTAGCAACGCCACTGAGCATTTCGAGATAACTTTTCAAAGCAATCCGATGCGGCTCGATACGGTCGCGTTAATGGCAGCCAACTGCCAAACATCCTTATCTTGCTCGGTTGGGATGCCGTAATATCCGCCCTGCGGCAAATATCGTCCACCTGAACGCATGAAACATGGGCGCCCAGGCGATGAACATCAGCTCTGCTGACCCCGCCGGCTTTTGAAAGGTGGGGTCTCTTGCCTGTTCATCGGAGGCAGCTCAGTGAGCAGTGCTGACCCTGATCGCAGTGGCATGGCTCGGTCACAGCTGGGTTGTTGACCATGAAATCGGGTGCCGGCCTGCTTGAATCGTCGAGAGGGTGTGAAACGGGCTGCTAGTTTTGGGAATACAATGGGCAACAGGTCACGTCACTGAAAACCAGGTAATGTAGTCAGCAGGCATAGAATATGGCGGGCGGGTCCTTGCGAATCAACATTGCATTGGGTCCTTGCGGATGCAGGAGGCGCAGTGAGGACTGGTTGACCTGCCTAGCAGGCTTGGGGCGGCGTCAGAAGGGCTGTTTTGTGCAGCACCTCCTTTCTAGCAAGCAATCTATCCTCCATCTGCTGTCACGGTGCCAGGCTTGGAATCCCAACTTCCCTTTGATGAAAATAATACTGTACATAGCATTGGTGTTTCAAAATGCCCAAGAGTCTCGATAGCACACTGCAAATCTTCCTCGAGTGTTGGGATGCACAGTGACCTTACACGGTAGAGAACAGTGACACAATTTATGATGATTACCGCTAGACAAGGACCCCCAGTGACACGGCGGAGTGTAATCTGTGCTCCTGTGTGGACATGCACCGGGATACCGTGCTGGGATCTTGAAGAAGTCCGTGAACGTGACTGATGATCCCCATCAGATTTTAGTTCGAGCGGATTAACACCCCAAACCCGAGAGACCATCCAGTGGCGTGGAATCGGCCAAACTCGGCGGGTTCACCATCGCGCGAACATGAAATTAGCAACATGCATAAATCTGGAATGGTTGTGTCTAACTCGGACACGAACTCCCACTCTGCTTATGTTTCCTTCCTTGTGTTGGCGATTGTGAGCCATACTGAAGACGACACAAATTCTAGGCGTTGAGATAAGCGACTCAGCAACAAATGCATTTTATGAACACCCTGCTCCTGCCGCACGCTTTGGTGAAATGTATTCGGACACCCTAATGATCGCTACCCGTGCCTCGCTCCACTTTATCTGGTTTACTTGTTCCTCGTGTACCTCTAAGAGTTGCTCCTCAGAGACCTAGCCGTCCCGGGGGTGGAATCACTGATACATTGCCGTTAAGAGTAAAGTGCTTCCTATCGCACGATGTTTTCATGGACGAAACCAACGAGTTCGAGAATTGAAATCCCAATGGAATTGTATCACTTGTTGATAAAATTTGCAATTTAGCGTGTGTTCTATCCCCCAGATTTAAGCCTCGAAAATATACTTCTGCTGGCGGCGGAGGGCCTGTGGTGGCTTGCGATTGTACCCTTGGCAGACGTTTTTGAAGGCAAATGGGTGAGGGAGAGTAACTGCGGCCAAGC
>JAOYMO020000010.1:0-19943 GCA_025802455.2 Iodosphaeria phyllophila | reverse complement strand
GTGAAAGTCTGTAGTCAAAGTACTGCCAAATTTGGTGCCCCTTGTCTACAGACTTTTGGAAGACCGGAGGTAGCTAACATTAGTCCCATGCAGGTACAGACAGAATGGACTGTTCCCCGATAGGCTTCCACCGCCCTCCCAAAGTGGGGGATCAAAACCCATCACCCCCAAGCTGCAGATCGCCAGCAAGATATCCCGAGGGTTTTGACTCATCACTCTACTGTAACCTTCCTCCAGTCTGCATACAATTAGGCACCGAAAGCACTTTCGTGATGAGACCAACGAACCATGAAATCTTGACCGGGGCGATTGACCACTGCTTCATTTTGTCCTATGGCATGTGCCTATGATTGCCGGTATCTTTTGGATTTCGTTGGTTCTTACCGGTAGTTGTCTACACTAAGTATTGATTCTTCTTCGCTGGCTCAGAATCCCTCGCTCGTTAGGCGGGTTGTCTTGAAAATGTCAAG
Organism: Iodosphaeria phyllophila; assembly: GCA_025802455.2. Lineage (NCBI taxonomy): Eukaryota > Fungi > Ascomycota > Sordariomycetes > Amphisphaeriales > Iodosphaeriaceae > Iodosphaeria > Iodosphaeria phyllophila. The sequence continues at coordinate 19,473 of JAOYMO020000010.1, read as the reverse complement.
TGTCGTCCTGTATTGAACCTTCACATTGAACATACCGGTATGTGATTCCTGCCGCAGCCTAATTATCCCTGTCTCTGCCTGCCCGGGTCTGCGCTGCTCCCTTCGTACTCTGAATACCCTTCCAGAACTCCGATGATTCGTTCTTTTGATATAAGAGAGGGTTTCAAGTAGTTGACTCAAGGTCAGCAGAATTAGCAATGAAAGTTGGAAGTGTCTAGATCAAAAAGTACTGTCGGTGTCTACATAGTTATATATTTCCCGAAAGATGGAGGTGTGATACCGGCACGGCTATCTTTTGAGAAGTCTGCTCAGAAACTCAGGACACCGATTTCTTGCTCCACAATTCAAGCTAACCCGCTCTTTCCTATCGCTATGGGGTGTGAGTAACTAGTGATATTTCAATACCAAGATACTACAATAACTCAATGCGATAGCACTCTTTCGTTGGTGCTTTCGCCAACTCTTTGTTTGGGTTCTGTTGGACGGGCTGTGTCTGTCTATAGAAGTAACGAATAAGATCGCAAATGCTATTGCAATAACTCGTTGATGACGACCACGATCTATTGCTTGGGCTTTCGATTTTAGCATAGATATTGCCCGTCGGTCGGTAGCAAATCGACGATGTGACGCGGGTTTTGCTTCCAACAGGTTCTCTGTGTAGTCCAGCCACGTCAGACGTTTTCGATCATGCCCCCGATGATTTAAGCCAAAGTTGAAATTATTCGTAAAGAGAACAAAAATTTTCCACCTGCCTGAACAGTGGTGGCAATTAGTGAATATTGTCTTCATGGTCTTTCGGCGAGGAAGGCGCATCTGTCAATTCTCGAGGACATTGCAAAGCATGCCGTCTGAAATCGGATTGCTATCCGCGCTATTGCATGTACACAGGTTTGTTCCCAACCGAGCGATATTGGAGCGATTGAGTCATTAGGGCCCCTCTTTCATATTCCTTAGAGGTAACACGAGATTGTGTTAAGATCATACCCTACGATATGGTGACTACAGGATAGCTTCTCGGCCTCTCGAGTCTCAAGATGAATCAAGGAGCTCCTTGTCGCCTACAGCTTCGCTTCGGGATGCGCAGCAAGGCATCATATCATGCGATATCGGTAGATGCAGAGACTGTTATCATCGGTACCAATGAAAGCTGGTGATACTTGATCATTGATTTTGAGAGAACAGCGTGATGGCTCTTCCGGGTGTGTACCATATCTTAATTTGGTTGTGGGTGGTAAGTAGTTCTTGAATTGAAGTGAAAAAAAAAATCAAAAATCAAACTCCCAGCAAATGCCAAATAGCATTGAACGAGGTGATTTTCTCATGGGCAAACTCTCAAGCCACCTGGTGCCACCTTCACTGTGAAAATAGGTTCCCCACACATTCGGGATGAGCCGAGCATCCCCTTGGCAGTGTACTGTGAAGTGGCCGCCCGGGATCCGCCCCAGATTTCCTCCGAATAACATTGGTTCAGACCAATCCGGTGGCAGCATTGCTACATGCTGGCTCGTTGATATATACAGAGCTCTGGTGGACAGAAGTGAAGGAAGCTGATTGGTTAGAGCGACCTCTGGCTCCAGCAATACAGCTACGAGCCCCAGGGTCCATCTCGCTTTAAGACAGAGTTTCTGGACAAAATTTGGATGCATCAGTAGTCCAGAGAGATATCTACAATTCCATTCCATCATGTCTTTAAATCCGTTCGGTGGTGCAAGTTATTAGTGTGCAAAGTAAAAAAAGACGTCAAAAATGGCCGAAATGTGTGAGGGTGCTGGGACCGTACTTTCTAATTGATGGATTTGACATCACACAACGGTACAGTACTCTTGCTGGACTCTCTGATGGTAGCTGGCCCATGCCATCCCGGGCGATCACTCCACACGGCCAAGGGAATACTGGTATGGTGCACGACAACATTTAGCCATCAGATCTTAAGAGAGCATCTGAACATGTTTCATTTAATGCCATACCGACCATGGGGGAAATAAAATCGGTATTTCACAACTAGCAAAGCCTTCAAAGCCCCTTCCAGATCTTGGAAGCGCTGGGATTCACGATGACACCCACGATCTGCAACTCCAACGGTAGCGCCTCTGATTGGCCCATTCAAACCCTGCCCCTCCAGGCCCAGTTCGCCTATCGGCCACCCATTTCGCGACCACGTTGTCGGGCTGCGACGCCGTTCATGCCCGTGACAATGGTGTGTGGTGGTGCGTAACTTTCTCCGAGGCGAACCTTTTTCCCTTGTCGACGCAGGCATTTCCGTAGCATACACTTGCCGGTTGCTGGTTGCGTCGCCTCTCCCTTTGATAATTAACCTGATTGCTTCCCGAGGAAGGGAACACGGGCTTTCCCCCCCCCAAGGTCGATCTTGTTTCGCCATGCAGATACTTGGCGGCGAAATACCGGGGGAAACACAAAGAACTCATCCGTGACCAATCATGATCTTGACTCATCAGCATCTGGATGAACGCCAAGCCTGGGACTAATTCATGAGCAGGCTCAGAAGGCTCAATTTTCGCTCTGTTTCCTGCATTCTGGGGCATTGCACACTTCTAATGGCTGTTCTGAGTACTTTCTATGGCCATAAAGCCGTCTCCAAATGCAGAATATTCCGCCGGCACATCCTAGCCCTACCATATTCGGTGGCCACCGGCCAGAGTTGAGTGTAATGAACGACTGTCCGCTCGCATCGATTCCAGATTTTCTCAGAATGCGAGGGTTGTGTGAACGTGTTCGCGCCTGAAACGAAGTTGGTCCCCACACCTGGTGAGGTGGGCGAAGGCGCGTGGCATGGATCACATGTATGACAGTTCAACCAAGCTCATATCTATACGTTGAGGCTCTCTGCAGTGTGGCTCTCCACGTCCTTTGATTTTCGCACTTCTTTCATTGCCTGCGTAGAATGTTTTGAAAGCCGATGTTAATTTTCTATTACGTTGAGCTACTCAATCCTAAATTTCCTTCCGTATATTGGCGGGCTTTGGGACCTTCGTCTTTCGAGCGATTCGCATCCCACATATTCGTCCCCCCCTTTCATGTAGGCATATCTACCGACTTCGTTTCACAAATTCCACAAGGCGCTGTGCGCCTCGATTGTGAGAGTCACCCGTCTGTCTAAGGCTCACCCATCACTCACCCCTCCTCCGGCTGGGGTTCCCGGAAAATTACCGTTCTTCCTAGCTTTACGATACCTAAGACAATCTCATCCAAGATATTGCTTGGTCTGAGATACGGCTCATCTATATCGTTTCGATAACATAGTGCTTGCGGAAGTGGGTCATAACGGAGCCTGTTACGCCAAGATGTGGGCTATCAGGATGAGAAGCGACACAATCCGGCTATTATCAGCCATACTAGTGATTATCATGATAGACTTCACATCAGCCAGTCCTTTCACAAGATCCCCTCTATCGTCAGATTCGCGCGTGACAGTCCAAGGGACAGAAAGCAGCAACAACGAGCCGCTCGCCATGACAACGACCATAGTCATGGCCACAGTAGCACCGCTCTCGCCGCCCTCGCCGGGCTGGGCCAGTCCTCCTGTCCCACCTAGAAGGACCCCGCCAGGCAGAAACGGCCCTATGTATTACCCATCGTATCTGCCCTCGCCATCATTCCCCATCGCCTTATCGGTACCTGTACCAACGAATTACCCACCATTAAATCAAACAGGACACACACATTCCAACAAGACTCTGATAACGCCGGCGGCACCATTAGCTACAGCAGCGGCAGACGAGGAGAAATACGTCCAGATCACGTACACGAGCTGCGTGACGTGGCCTGACAATTACGTGTACTGCGGCGTGCACGAACCTATCATTGACGCGAGCGCAATGCCTCTCTTCAAGAGGCGGCAAGGATCAAGAGATTTATGGAGCATGATTGGGGGTAGAGCCCGAATAGTGGCGGGTGGGGTAGGAGCGTGCTTGGTATATCTGTTTTGAGGGCTGGCGCTCTTTTTTGCTCTGGCTGTTAGTATAGGCGGAGTATGGGATGGGGTGGAAATGGCATCTTGGAAATTCTGGGTCGTTGGACATTTAGCAGGGCGTTCTGGGCATGGCACGGACTTCTTTTTGGATGCATTGGGATATGGAGCGCGCGATGAGCAAGGACCGGTCTACGATTATAGAGTGTTTGGATATGATACCTCGTGTGAGTTATGGGCAATCATGAACGAATTGACGATAATGGCTGCCAGATGCGGGTGCATTTGACGTGTACACACGAACACACCAATTGATCAAAGTTAGAATTAGAGTTGGTTGAGCTAGCGGGAGAAATCAAGTAATGCATTCCTTTCACGCCTTTTGGAACAAACCGGCCAGTTCAGTTTTGTCAGGCGCGATCTTGTTCAGTGCAACTCAAATAGCTGTAGTCTTGTGGATTTGTGGAGGCAGGTAGTATGACGACGATATGATCATGTCGCCCACGCTGTTGTGCCGTAAAATGCACTGAAATGGCATGCGAAAGCCATTGCAAAGATCCGTACCCACGCCACCCAAGACACATAGAAACCCTCCCTCGGAAATCCACCTGCAGCGCGCATATCGGTCGAATCGTCTATTTCTCCTTCTTGGCCTTGGCACCCTTGACCTTTGCCGTACCCCGCAGCGTCTTCTGTCGGTTCTTGCGTTGTTTGCCTGTATGTAGTAGCCCAATGTGAATTAGCAAAACAGCTAGATGGGGGAGGCTAGGGAATGATAGAGCAAGAGCAACGAAAAGTATGAAAAATTTGGACATACGCTGTTGTCTCGAGGCTCTCTCGCGCTTGGTAGCTAACCCAACTCGGACCAGTCTGTACTGGGGCTCGAACTTCTTCATGGCCTCGGGGGAATCGTAGACGAGTGCAAAGCCAGTTGTCTTGCCACCGCCGAATTGCGTGCGCAGGCCGAAGACGGAAACTTGGTCCTTCTGCGCCTTGTAGAGAGTCGCTAGTTTATCCCGGAGCTGGTCTTTGGAGATGTTGGGTCGCGACGGGTGAAGAATGTCACTGGAGAGAAGAGATTCAGTGTTAGTAACAACATGGACTTTTCTCAATCACATTCGATTCTCTCCATGACGACAGATATAAAACAAAATCCATCAAGATAAGCTGGTTTTTCTTCGTAGTCGGCTCCCTCCCACCCTTCGCTTGCAATGCAATGTCAAAATGCCCTTCTTCTATCACTCTTCTACCCCACATCACCCAAAATTCAAAACCACCAAGTGTATGACCCATAGTCGTGGCGTATGAGATGGCAGTATTGGCATAGAATGCACTGAAAAAATATCGGAATCGATGGCAGTCTACTTCGAAAAGTCGCTGGGCTGCAGCGATGGAGGGTTCGGAGTTGGAGGTGGAAGACTCACACGACCATCTGCTTGCGACCCAGCAGGGGGTTGCGAATGAACTGGCGCGTGCGCAGAGTGACGGGAGCGTCGCTGTCTGCCATCTTGTCGGTGATCAATCGTGATGAAATCGGTTGTGGAATATGTTGATGGCGATGGTGATACCGAGGCGGTGGTTGTTGATGGATTTTCGCCTTTGGCTCGATTCGGTGAGGTACTGTTGCACACACGGATGTTGAGATCTGTGGAAAATTTGGTGGAGTGGGGTGCGTGGGTTGGATGATGTGATCCGACCGTAGCTCATTGAGCCCTAAGTGTAATGGGCATCGGCCAAAATCGTTTTTGCAACGGTTGAGAGAAAGTGCCAGTAGGAAGCAGCGTCTGAGCCCCATTACAGGCATGCTTGTCAGGCAGTTGGCAGCGTGGCTGAGAGACCGCATTCTGACCGCACAAGCCTCAATTTCAAGCCAAAGGATTCACGCAAATCGTCTCCGTTGTGGACAAGCAACAAGAAACATGAGCCTTCTAATGAGATACATATCAAGATTACGACGGTAATTAAAGCCTGACAAATCAGACTCAGGAAATTTATCGCTTTTCCGTTGCATGTGTGCTCTTGGTATCAGACCACCTCGGGAAATCACGAACGAGCTCTGTATCTTCGTGAACCATGATGGAATCATTGACCTTTCGCATTTACATAGAAGAAAACGCGAGCCTAGCTCGTTTTTGTCGACAGTACTTGCAACTAGAAACCCAATTAGATTTTCCTCCTGACGATATTCTCCGCGAGGAACATGTCCAAGAAGCTCTCCATGACTATCTTTTCTCCGACGAGGGCCATTCACGCCCGGCACCACCTAGATATCAGCTTCGAATCCTTAAAGAACTCCTATCAAGAATAGAGAGTAGTATTCATGATTGGGAGCTACATGTACGAATTGCTTTTCAAATCTTGAGCCTGCTCCTCGCGTTTCGTATTTCCATGCACCGTTTGTTTCCCCCCCTATTTTTTCCACCTGACTTCTATTTTCCAGGGAGTCTCCGACGCCCTCACGAACCGGCTCTCCGCCTTACTTTCCTCCCCCTTACAGCCTGAGATCGTTGCAGCCCAGGAAAAATCCTGCGTCACATATACTCTATCCCTACTCAAGGACTGTCCCCAGATCACCCTCCTCGAATCCCGTTCTCTTATTGCCTCAGCAGGAACAACAGGCCTCCGCACCTGGGAAGCGGCTCTTCATCTCGGTCAATATCTATGTCGGCATCCGGACTTGGTTCGAGGTAAAAGAGTGCTCGAACTGGGGGCAGGAACCGGATATCTCTCCATTCTCTGCGCGAAGTTCTTCGAGGCGAGACAGGTCCTCGCTACTGATGGATCGGACAACGTGCTTGCCAATTTGCCTGACAACTTATTTCTCAACGGCCTTGAGGAAACAGGGGTTCCAGACAACGGGGAGAAACTTGTTTCAGTCAAGGAACTAAAATGGGGACACGCACTCGTCAGCACAGATGAGGAAGCCTGGAGCGCCGGGAATCCAATCGATCTCGTCCTGGGTGCAGATGTCACCTACGACGCGTCTGTTATTCCCGCGCTTATCGGTACGCTGCAGGAGTTGTTTGAGAAATTTTCAAACGTTCAGGTCTTGATCGCCGCGACAGAACGGAATCAGGACACATTTTTGAAGTTTCTGGAAGTTTGCAAAACCCGACATCTCAGTATCGAGATGATCAGGGAGTGTGAAGTCTTATCTAGAAGCGAGCAGATGGGGCCTTTCTATGGGGATGGTGTTCCTGTATGGATATGTCGAATCAGTCGAGTTTAAACTTCCCATATGTTTGAAGAGGGTTTTTTTTGGCTTTGCTCACCATAAGTCATAGAAACTTAACTTCGAGGCAACCACTTACGTCGCAACACACTGGAACGAATATCGGAAAAAGTGAACGATTCGAAAGTTTTAGATTGATACTAATTCCATGCTAAATAAAAGAAAAGCCTCGATGGATTTTGATCGAGAGAAACACTCCATCCAATCCAACTCCGGCCCCAGTGATGAAACGCCTTCGCTACCCCGATACCGTTTTCTGAGCGTTAAAAGAGCTGACCCGTTCCCAAAACTCCATGTGACTTGCAAAGATTGTTCTCCTCCCATCCCAGCTGCAGGCAACGCTATGGCGCCTCAGCCCCTCAAAATTCCTACCATTGTCAAAGATCGAGATCATCGCTGTTGGCCGCCCATCGCCTGTGGTATCAGAAAACCAAGATTCCTCCCTGCCATCCCTCCCCAAGGTCACGCCGTCGATATGATGTACGAACAAGCGCTCTAGTTACCGCGCCACTTGCCGTTATCGTACTTGGTGTTGCCGCCCTCGTACTTGCCCTCCTGCCAGAGTCCGTCATCGTTGCTGCGCTTGGAATTGTATTTGCCATTGTCATATCCGGTACCGTCACCCTCGTACTTGCCCTCCTTCCATGACCCGTCATCATTGCGCTTGGGGTGGTATTTGCCATTGTCGTATTCGGTACCTTCGCCCTCGTACTTGCCCTCCTCCCATGATCCGTCGTCGTTACGCTTGGGTTGGTATTTTCCGTCATTGTACTTGGTGTTGCCGCCCTCATACTTCCCCTCGTGCCAGAGTCCATCGTCCGCACGCTTGGGGTGATACTTTCCGTCATCGTATTTCGTGTTCCCGCCCTCGTACTTGCCGGGCGCCCATTTACCATCATCCGCACGCTTAGGGTGGTATTTGCCGTCATCGTATTTGGTGCTGCCGCCTTCGTACTTCTCAGGCGCCCAGATACCGTCGTCTGCTCGCTTGGGGTGGTATTTGCCGTCATCGTATTTGGTGTTGCCGCCTTCATACTTGCCAGGGGCCCACTTGCCATCGTCAGAGCGCTTAGGGTGGTATTTTCCGTCGTTGTACTTGGTGTTACCGCCTTCATACTTGCCAGGGGCCCACTTGCCGTCATCCGCTCGCTTGGGATGATACTTCCCATCATTGTACTTGGTGTTGCCGCCCTCATACTTTCCAGGCGCCCAGCTACCATCGTCTGCTCGCTTGGGGTGATATTTGCCGTCATCGTATTTGGTGTTGCCGCCCTCGTACTTTCCAGGCGCCCACTTGCCATCGTCACTGCGCTTGTCGTGGTACTGGCCATCATTGTACTTGGTCTTTCCGCCCTCATACTTGCCAGGCGCCCAGCTACCGTCGTCTGCTCGCTTGGGGTGATATTTGCCGTCATCGTATTTGGTGTTGACACCCTCGTACTTCCCGGGCGCCCAAGTGCCGTCGTCAGAACGCTTGGGGTGGTATTTGCCGTTATCATATCCAGTGCCGTCGCCTTCGTATTTGCCCTCATGCCAAAGCCCGTTATCAGGGTTGGTAGTGGGCAGGGCCAAGGACGCGGCCACCAAGGTGAGAAGTGAGAGTGAGTAGCGCATTATTACTGATGTTGTGGGGATCCGTGAGGGTTTGTATGTGATAAGACGGGATGAGGAGGTTGACTGGGTATAATGTTGAGCCGAAGATCAGTAAGGTGAAGAGAGCTGGGAGAGTGCTCGGGACTGGCTACAAGAGAAGAAGAGTAGATATTACTGAAAGCCAGTCGTGATGATGGTGATGAGGATGATGAGGATGATGAGGATGGAATAAACCCCAACAATGGGAGGGGCATTGCGATCTATATACACATCTTCCTCCCCCTCATCCTCACCATACAGGTATCGCAGCATCACAATCACCGCACTCACGGCTCGCTCGTCAACCTCGCGTCATCCTGTGCCATGTCAGACCTCAAGCCCCCGAAGTCGAGTCTGGACTCGATGCTTGACCCATTACATCGTGGTAGCATCCCCAAGTGACAAGAATGGCATCAGCAATAATCCCACAGGTAGAAATCTCCTAGCTCGAAAGCGAACCCAAGCGGAATTGCTAGAGCTAGCTACGCCTCTGATTGATTCCATTTTTAGCCATAACGTTATAGATATTGACTACATGGCTGGGTTCACTATTACTCTCCGCCCGTTCCCATAATGTACACACATAAACACGAGTGAAAAAGGCGGGGGGGTTCATAATTGAAAATAAGCAACGTGCACGAAGAATAATGGTCCTGCGCACTACTGTGGTAGCGACCTGCAGTGCGCAGTTTTGGGCAGCTTCACGTCCGTGTACCTTTCCAGAAGAACGTTAGGCCCAAGCTCCACCAGCTGAGAGGATAGAGCCAATAATTTCTATTTTTACTCCACTAAGGCTTGATTCCGGGCATTGCCCAAAATCCACTGAATTTGATTTGCAGCATAGCGTGGTGTCACCACAGTACTTCATCTCGGTTACCCAGCCCTCAGCATTGTCAATCTTTTCACTTTGATATTTGGTATTGCTCGCATCATCAACAGCTGGTATTGCAATAGAAGGCCAGCAATTTTTAGGCCGGGGAATATACATTTCGTGCTACCATTATGGCCTTCACCATAGTTGATCTACCTTAGCTCCCCATCCAACTCGAGCACATTATTATCGAGTAATCTCCTGCAGCTTTGACACTTGCATTTGAATGCCATTGACGCCATCGATACCTCATCGTCAAAATGAATTGTTTGTCTGCGGGGGCTCAGCCTATGTTGCGGTTGTGGAAAGGTGCCCGGTTCGTTCACCTATAGTATGGTGTTGAGGCGGGCTGTGTTGATGCATGTCCTCCAGATTGAGCCTAGGCCCAAGCCCTATGCACCTTGGACTGTTTGCTTCTGGCGCGCACCCAATATCAACGAGCATTTACAGTTCTCCACGAGAAAAGTTCACGATGTAAGCAACGGAGCGTGGAAAATTGACGCTATTGGAAAACATATCCGTAGTTCTTCTTAGCGGCTATAATGTTACCTCAATACTGACCATTGATGTGCCTTATAATCTATCTCGATCACACAGACCTTCGTACAACCTGTGACGCAGGGCGGATAAGATGTGAGAAACTGAGATAGGATCGTTCAAGAAGCATTGACAGTCGAGGGTTGGATACCATGATACCGGTAACACACTTGTCTCTTGTGTCATTCAACATGCTTACAACTTTCATGTAAGATCAGCCTCTGATTTGATTATATGAGGAACAATCTTGTTTGCTGTAGTCTTGTGGTTCTGAGAATCGTGATCGAGAAGTGCCTATTTCCCTGCCGTACTTCAAAATATCAAAAAGGTAAATGGGAGAGAAATTCGAATACGAAGGCACGAATCAGAAGGGTTTCCCGATTGCGAAGTATGTATCGATCAGATTTCGGTAAAGGAAGGGAGGCTCTTGGTGATTGGAGTCCTTCTCGAAACCCTGAGAGTATCCGAGAATGGGGGCGAAGCTAGCTATGTTTTCGCAAGTCATATGGAAAGCGGCATTCATCAGCTATGAAGTTTACGTGGTAAGTTCACTTAGTGGAAGAGAGCATCTGAGTATTCGAATCTATATCATTACATCAGACTTAGCATAAAAATGTGTGTGGGAATTCGTTGATTGTGCAGATGTTTGAGGAGCTGATTCCCAAGAGCCCTGATGGTTGGCCACCCAGATACTCGACCACATAAAAAACTACGCATTCAACACGTCTCTGGACAACACACAAGGCTCTAGAAGGGCCTCATGTCTCTGGCAATCCGAGTTCCCGCTCAGTCCAAAGGAACATGCAATCTTCACCAACCATGGCGTTAGCTCTCTCCCATCGTTCATGTCCGATAGCAGCAGCTCGCACACCCCAAAAGTTGCTGACTCCAGCCCATCAACACCTGATTTCCACGTACTGCACACTTTCCAATAGCCGGAAACGTGGCGGTCTGTTGGTTCCAACTCCGTCTCACGACTGGCCAGCTCCCTGGCCAGATTCGTGCGAGGTGTATTACGCTTCCCACGGGTTTCCAAGAAGCAATATTCGCATCTGCTGTTGTTTTTATCTTAAACGGAGGTCCTTTAGCGACGGCAATTGGGTCGGTTCTGGCACAGAAGCCAACGCCTTTGGGTCCGGAACACGATGCAGTTGCAGGCTCTGCATCTCTCAATGTATTCTTCATAAGTGCACATTTTTAATTTTGAGGGATGCTTTACTTCTTGTTCGATTGTTAAGTTGGGTTTCAGTCCCCACATTCTTTTGTTTGAAGCTGGTTTATTTCGCGCTGCTGTTATCGTTCACTCTGATGACGTGGCGGGCGGTGATAGAAGTCTCAATCGTTGGGCATTCGAGCCCGATTCTCGGGATACCTTTGAGTTGACTAGTAGAGAAGGAGACAGTTATTGTACGAAATATTGGAAAGGAAACCGGTGAGACCCGTCTCACGGCATGTAGCGTGACGGGGGTACTACACAGAACTTGATCATGACAGCGATTTCCCAATTCCCCCGATTTTGAATTATTCAATATGAAATAGGTTCTAGGTGTATTGAGATCCACAATGAGCCATTGTGCACGGGGACCTGATAGAACAACCGTGTCAAGTGATTCAAGTGTTTCCTACTTCCGCAGGTAGGCTCCTCAATTCACCCCACGATACGACGTTTTGCCCGGTCATGAGGACGAACATGCTTGCCAACATATTCCTGAAGGAAGCGTTGGGAATGGGTATGCTACGCAGTATCAACCGCTCCGTGAGGCGATGGCGACAAGTACCTATCTTTCTCACCTCAATTCGAGCACCAGGCACATACGCAAGTTGTTCATGACTATAGTTTTCCTAGAGTCCCAGGAAATTGGATCAATGAGGAATGTGGAACGAAGAGGACATTGACTGTCTCCCGTCAGGAACACGTAGAGGGACAATGAAACTACCAGTATAATGTTTGGGTAGGCGGCTAGAATATTCTCGCTGCTAATACCCCTTAATCCAACCAAAAAAAAATAACCACCGTGCCCATAGCGCTTAATTTACTCGTTCACAGACAAGGAGAGCTCGCATGTTGTGGGTTCGCTGATGTTGGACCGAGGACACTTACTTGCTTCATACTACTGTCCCCCCTGGAATACTGATTTGGCTCGAGCGGAGTGAACAATTCGAGCAGGGACGAAAAGACATCAACATCGGTAATGGTCCACGATGCACCTATAATTCATAGCTCAGGTAGTGAGCATTTTTCTGGTCTTATAGAAAACCATGCTTTATTAGCACGTCAATCCATCTGTTCAGCTAGAATTTGGATGGAATCGACTTGGGAGTGGTGGCGAACAGTACGGCATTACGTACAAAAACGGTAGCACCCACACAACTATCATTTTTACTCTTAAAAATGACCCACCAGGCCTTTCAATCTGTCAGGAGACCCTGATGGATATAAAGAGCAGAAATTCACCGCTTTTCAAGCCATGGAGAGTTGGATCCGGAATTGTGTTGCGGCTGGTGTTCTTTGAATTCTCTAAGATCATATGCAGGAATACTGCTGATCGGGACACGTGATTTAGCTTCACCCATCGATATTTGTGCAACAAACACCAAGACTGAGCCTGAAAATAACAGAGAGATGCGCATGTAAGGATGCAGAAATTGCCAAATCAGTCGTACAAGAGCCATCACAGAACTACAACTCGCCAGCTTTCAGAAGTGGCCATATTCCCATAGACTTTCTGGTGGAAAGCCGGGGTTTCGAAGGTTGAAGCCTGAAGGTGCGCCTCATCCTCAGCATGTGGCTGCGTTGTGCTGTGGCGCGTGCAGATAAACCGTTGTCCGCTTTTGAGACTGAAAGAACACCTCGAGGGCTGTCGAGGATAGTAACCGGTATTCGAGAACACCGGCTAGTAATCTAATCCCTGAAACGGAAACCAACAACTGGTTCCTGACCAGTGTTGTCACAAGTAATTTGGCCGTAGGTAATTTCGGTGTTCAGGTCGTCCCAGGATTGGATGCCAGAGCGCTTAATCAAGTTCGAGAAAGGCTCGGAGTTGACATCATCTGAGGACTGATTTTGGCCCCCGCAGTCAGAGTACGTTAAGGTACTCAGTGAATACCAACTCCATGCCGGAAATTATCTGACATAGCTATCATGAAACACCGATTAGCGCTCGCGTCGCCCGCCACGATCGCTTGTCTCTGGTGAGGTTTTGAAATATTGTGCCAAACCCAAGCTGTTTCCGCAAGCATCCCCGTGTCTCGTTGACAAAGGGTGCGGCGTGGTCTTGTATATGCGAGGTACCTCTTCTTTATGGTCCAGAGCTGCCCCTGGCCAACCAGAGGTCAATTTGCTCTGTTAAACCTTGGTCACCAGAATGCCGAGCGGGAGTCAACGCGCTGTCAAAGAGGAGCGCAGTTCCCCGCTTTCTTGTCAGAAGTAAAAGGAGCAGGCAACAACCAGGAACAAAGGGGTTTTGTCGCCAGGGCTTCTTAACTTGGCTCTACTGCTCTCCTTTCCAGTTGCTTCGAGACCTTCGGCTGACAGGTTCTGGCGCCGACATCTTCCACGAATCCTGACCATTTGACAGCAGCCCAAATCACTCGAGTCAAGGATCGCACCGTGGGGACTTACCTTCGCAAAGTTTATTCAAGATGGCCGACCTACAGGGCCGCAAAGTCTTCAAGGTCTTCAACCAAGACTTTATTGTCGACGAGCGATACACGGTGACCAAAGAACTTGGTCAAGGAGCATATGGTATTGTTTGGTAGGCGCACATCATACCGTGTACCCCGCTATTCTACCCCTCCGACCCCGGATTCGGGACTCTCTTCCAGAACGATCAACTAACAACGTGTGATGGTCGTGATTATAGTGCGGCCGTTAATGCGCAATCGAACGAAGGAGTTGCGATCAAGAAAGTTACCAATGTGTTCAGCAAGAAAATCCTGGCCAAGCGCGCCTTGCGCGAAATCAAGCTCCTGCAGCACTTTCGCGGTCATCGCAACGTGGGTAGTCACCGCCGGCCACAAGGCGCTAGTTTTTAGCTAGTGGCTGCCATCTATACAAGCACTATTCCAACGTTGACGCTTGACTTTTGTAGATTACATGCCTCTATGATATGGACATTCCACGCCCGGATAACTTCAATGAAACATACCTGTATGAAGGTCTGTAAACTTCCATGTCCCGGTTTCTTCACTATATAGCAAGTGAAATTGCTGACCCTAGCACCAACCGCAGAGCTCATGGAATGCGATCTGGCGGCTATCATTCGTTCCGGCCAGCCCTTAACCGATGCGCATTTCCAGTCTTTTATCTACCAAATCTTGTGTGGTCTAAAGTACATACACTCGGCTAATGTGCTGCACCGTGACCTGAAGCCTGGTAATCTGTTGGTCAACGCCGACTGCGAGTTGAAAATTTGTGACTTTGGCCTGGCACGAGGATTCTCTGTCGACCCCGAGGAAAATGCTGGCTATATGACAGAGTATGTCGCGACAAGGTGGTATCGCGCACCCGAGATTATGTTGAGCTTCCAGAGCTACACCAAAGCTAGTACGATATTTTTCTCTTTATAAGCTTTTCACAGTATGGAACAAAAGAAATACTTACTTTTGAATTAGTCGATGTCTGGTCTGTTGGTTGTATCCTTGCCGAACTTCTGGGAGGGCGTCCATTCTTCAAGGGCCGGGACTATGTCGATCAGCTCAACCAGATCCTGCATATCCTTGGTACGCCTAATGAAGAGACGCTCTCACGCATTGGTTCATCGAGAGCACAAGAATACGTCCGGAACCTACCTTTCATGCCAAAGAAGCAATTCCCCGACCTATTTCCGAAAGCGAACCCTTCTGCGCTTGACCTGCTCGATCATATGCTGGCCTTTGACCCGTCATCGCGAGCATCTGTCGAGGATGCACTACAACATCCTTACCTCAGCATCTGGCACGATCCGACTGACGAGCCCGAATGCCCCACCACGTTCAATTTCGATTTCGAGGTTGTTGACGAGGTGCCCGAAATGCGCAGCATGATCCTCGATGAAGTCATGCGGTTTCGCCAGCAAGTAAGATCCGTTCCAGCGGCCAACAGCAACGCCAATGCTTCTCAGCAGAACGGTGCAGGGGGGGTGCCTATGCCCAGCCAACAAGGAGGTTGGACTGCGGAAGACCCGAGGCCTCAAGAGTACGCGGGACAACATGGTGGGTTGGAAGCTGAGCTGCAGGGCGGCTTAGACAGGCGATAGACGTGTTAAGGTCATGGCGTCACTGGGAAGAGACTGGATTTGTAGGATTTCCCATAATTATTGGGCCCAAGAGAAGAGAGCGAATGCATGTGAAAACACAGGGCTCCTTTCCCCTTTTTCTTTTGGATATGTGCCTAGGGTACCTGCCTAATTCAGCATATAAATGAGTATGCCAGCCGAACTTCGACCTTGCACGATTATCATGAGCGTTAGTTGCAATAGAATTCGAGATTCACTGGAAATTCAAGCCACTCCTATTTCTCTCCGTGACGTGTCTTATCCACGGAATCATGTTTGGTTATTGGTTATTGCCTCGAAAGGGATGATCCAGAGATATCCTACAAGAAGAGGAATTTAATGTGCTTCGTCAACTGCAGTGAGGCAGCATCAATGCTCCTGGGTGCAACCTTGCGGCTGTCATTAGCCAGCAAGGCTGGTTGCGTACTGATGATTTCGGTCCTTTTGGGTATATCATGTACGCAGGCTGTGAAAGTGTCGCTCGCGGACTTCATCTTTTTCATCATTCGGAAATTAAAGCTCCAAGGGAAACAAGCTGACCTTCTAATTTCTATTCACTCCATGTACTATCACCAGGTTACATGGCCGTTTTAATAAAGCTCGGGGGCATACTGGCACAACAAGCTTTTAATTTAGTCACAACACGGATCATGTTATCTACCCAGCGTACCTTGTCCGTTAAGATCACATCCACATGGGCGATCACTAGACAGCACATTCGCATCGAATTCTTCAAGTATATCCGGGGTAAAATTGTGCAACCAAATTCTTCTCGGTTTCTTGCACTCCGCATCTTCATGTAGAGATCGCCAGCAATCAACCTTCCATCCGTCCTCTCGAACTAGGATGGGAATATTCTGGAGTTATTGGTCGCTACAATATGAACGCCGTGCTTGACAGGAGGAGTTGGTGCGATCGTACTCATCACAATTATCGTTGCTGTCCAGCTGTCCGCCCAGACTTTGGGGTTCCACTATCGTTCTATTTGGCGAAGGCCGTCTAAAAATCCAAAAGTTCAAAAGTTCGAAGTATTGTACATAGAAGCAAGGATACCATTGACCCAGAAAGTCTGGTCGTAGGCACAATCCCAAGTCAAACAGCATCACCCCCAGCCCGATCTCTATCTACCCAATGCAATGACTGTGCCAACCAAATTGCCGCACGAAACCCCAAAACAGAAACCATGTTGAACCGATCCGAACACCCTCCTATGCAAATGTTCCCCTCCAACCATGCCTTAGTCACCACACGATGTCCTCCAAAGCACAAGCGCTGGTTCCCCCGTGAAACATCTTAACAGACTATCAAGCCCCTTGACTAATTAGAAGGTCCGTAGAACCAGTACTCAGCTGCGTATGGGATACTGATCTGCTGATTGACCTCTGTGCATTTAGTTGAGTTACCGCCCGCCGTGCTAACCCGATACACTAACGATACGCCACGCGAGCTGCTCAAGGCCTCGAGTGACAACCAGTTGACGGCACCCGTCTCAGTAGGAGGGAAGCCAGGGTTGGAGTCTACGGGCGCCTGCACATCACGGGTCTTATTCCCAGCGAAGAAGAGCTTATCGGGCGAATTATACAAATCGAATATGGGGATAGTCGATTCGAAAAAGTGATGTCCAATTACTTTGACGGACTGCGAACAATGACCGGGTACCTTGAGGCTGAGGGACGCATCTTCCTTGAAAGCATTTCCGGCGACGGCAGCGAATTGGTTCCCCGTAGTATTGGCTAGATTCAGCGGTAGCGCTAGCTTCAACATGTTGGGAGACAACGTGTTTCTCTGGCTCTCGTTGAGTCCCGAATAGAGAGAGGTTACGTCGTATAATACCGCCAAGGCACCCGTCGACTTTCCAGGGGAGCCCACCTCGTCACACGAGTAGTTCTGGATGCCGTGGCCCAAAGTAACGAATTGGAGGGTGACACTGGGAGGAGGAGGATCCAAGGCCGCAGTTGCACCTAGAAATTTCTTATCAATCCTAACCTCCTGGGTAAGTCACGTTTAGAGAGGTTGGCGCCTACCTTGAGTCGGTATAATCAGTGCTTCAGTAGCTCTTGATCGAACCAAGTGAGTTGGAGAGCCATTCCCTCTGGGAAGCAGAAGGCCAGCAGAGCAGAAAGCCACCGTAGAAATAAGATTGAAAATATATTGAGTATGCATTCTAAGTTTTTAAAAAGCGTTCGTAACCACGAGACAGTTAATGAAACCCAGTAGAGAGAAGTATGAGACGATTTAGCAGACGTTGAGAAATATTTTCACGAAGGATTCGAAAGGACGAATTGTGTATAAGCCTGAATTTTTCCGAATTTGATGTAGAGACTGTCGTGGTTAGTTGGGATATTTGTTGCTGACCCAGAATTCTGTGTAACGAAGCGAAGGATAGAATTGTTCATAGATTGAATTACCTTGAACATTTCGCGATACGGATGGTACATGTGTCGAACTATATATCAAAGAGTATGCATCGCAGGGTTCTCAAATCCCTTCAATCATACCTCCCGTTGTGGGGCGCGGAAACCATGCCACACCGGCACAGTACAGGCCGCAACTGCGACCCAGTTCAGCCCGAGTTGGTCAACTAGCATTCCCCATGTCGTGGTTTGTGGGACCTATGTTGAGGCCTAGAAAGCGGCCAAGGGTCTGCCTGTGTTGGTGCCAATACCAACCCAGAAAAAGTAGCATGTTCGTCAGCCAACATCAATCGCGATACTAAAGTAACAAACAAAATCATAGCTTTGCTTCGGTGGATGAGCAAGAGGCGTAAGGCGGATTCTATCGAATCCATCAAACGTAATGTGTGGTCCCGTTACTGCACGATTCCTACTTCGTACAGCACTACAATATTAGGAGTATTTTATGTAAGTTATAAACATGGTAGGAGAAGGCGGAAATTGGTGGCTGATGAGATAAACTACGTTACCAGTAGTACACTGAAGAGGTTATCATGAAAGAATGCGTGTTGCTTTGGCTAGAGATACTGTAATCTGGGTCTTGGCACCGGGTAACTGCCTTTGGATCCTTGGGCATGGCCGTCATCCGTTCTGTTGGAGTTGTACAGGACGTCAGGATCATGTTACTGTGAATTGTTATGGCCCACTCGGCATCCGCGGTCACCCTAAATCTCGGAAGGCCCTCTGACCGTGATTCCCGTATGGATCATAACGGTAGATTCTCTGCCGTACTGTACCTGTATTTTCTGTGTATATTATTCACTGCCTCTATTCCGCGCCTGTACGGTTGCGGCAAAGCGGCACATGGCGGGCGAAGGGCTTCCTTGCACAGAAATTATTCTCTCATCTCATCGTCGACAGGGAACCGGCACAACGTACCTACTGTGGTTACAGGTGTAATTATTTCATCCCTGTCATGTATCTGCAGGGGCCCCTGCACCCCTGCACCACAGAGTAAAATTACTCTTCCTACACAATTATTGCTAACGCCCTCGCTGTTGTAGTATTGCTATAGCAACAACTGGAAAGGCTCTCTCTCATAATCACAAGCACATTGCAACCAGTCATATTGCTTTAGCAAATGCTGTACGACAATGAAGGCGTTGACAATAATTGCGTAGGAAGAGAATTTTTACTTTGTAGTGCAGGGGTGTGGGGGTCCCTGCAAGTACATGACAGGGATGAAATAATTATGCCTGTAGCCACAGTACGTGATGTCAGGGATTCTTGAAAGGGTTGCTGTGATATGTTGCATGCTTCTTCGCGAAAGAGACAGGCCTCCATAGTTTGTCTGCTTATGATCCACTTTGGAGGGGCTCTGACGGCTGACCAAAATTGGAGAACTATCGACCACAGCGGGGTCGTTGTATTGGAGATGTCAACACTCCTGATGTTCTGTCTCCGATCTAGCTAACATAGATATGAGACCAGTTAAGCGGGAAGCGTGATTAATGCCTTATCTCGCACACATCTTTCCAAACCTGAAGGTTTGAACGGCGAGTCGCAATATATTTTCCAAAATCGCTTCCGAAACTTGTTACCATGAGCGGTGATCATACGTGAGT
>JAOYMO020000009.1:28697-65289 GCA_025802455.2 Iodosphaeria phyllophila | reverse complement strand
TGACATTCAAGAAGACATGGCCAAATACGCCCGCTCCTCCCGCGGCCTCGCCCTCGAATCCCTCAAGATCTACCTCATCCCCGTCAAAGCCTCCATCCTTGGCCGCTCCGTCGACGTCTGGCGCCTCAAGAAACTCACCCTCCTCAACGTCGGCAACCAGACCCCCATCTGGTCTTTCCTCGCCAAGGAGAACAGGCAGGCTCCCCTACCCCTCTGCAAGATCTTCACCGATCACGTGACCCCCGCCTTGCTACAGTTCCTGAGCCAACTCGACCGCGTCGAGAGCCTCTTCCTCCTCCAGCGCACGGCTAAATACAGACCCGCCACCTTTGCGCCCTCTATCCGCGTCACCACGGCCCATATCCGCCACATGGTGCTCAAGAAACACATGGCCACGCTCACCCATTTCATGCTCAAGAACGAGGCCGACGCCACCTGGGACGTAGACGAGAAAATGACCCGCTTCATCTGCACCCATGGCGCCCACCTCGAGGAGCTCGCTGTCGTCATGGGCATCAAGGCCATCCACACTTTCCACTGTACCTGGCACCACCTGACCAATCTGCGAGCCCTCCACGTCATCGCCTTCCGCCACGACGACACCTGTCTCTCCGTCATGCGCGAGACCCGCCGCTTCATCATCGACATCATGGTGCACCACCCGTCCCTGAAACTCGAGTGGATCGCCATGAACGACGACGATCGCGTCGAGCATATCGTCCGCAAAGCCCCCCGCACTTCCCCCTCCTCCTCCTCCTCCTCCTCCTCCTCCTCCTCCACTTCCTCCAAGAACAAGAATAACGCCAAGAAAGGCAAGGGCAAAGAGAAGGCAAGTGCGGATCCGCCCCCGCTACCGCTGTATTCGAACGGTAATCCCGTCTTTCCGCCCGCTTTGTCGGCGTTCGCCCCCGTGCCGGCGACGACGGGTGAAGTGGTGTGGGATCCAGATTGGGAGAGCGGCAGCGAGGAAGAGGATCATGAGGATGGAGCTGGCGGGGGAGCGGCGGCATTGTTTGATAGTGGGGAGAACGTGCCGTTCTATGATGTTTGGGGGTGCAAGATCTTTAAGAAAGAGGTCATGACCGGACGGTTGTGAGGGGTTGGGGGCATGCCAGCAAGACGACTGACTGACGGGTTGTCTGTGCGATACGCGCTTGTTTCGGCCATGGCCTTTCTTCTTGCGACATACCTGTCTATCTACCACCTCGCCCATGTTCTCGTTCTCGATGCTACTCCAGTACAGGTTTCGAGTTGTCTTTTCCCGGGGCTTTTCCATTTTGGTGTGGCGTGGCGTTTAGGTTGCTATTTCTTCCCCGTTTTCGCACACCCGAACACAGCTGCACACAAACCCAAACAGATACGCACATCATTCAGGACCCAGATGTCCTGGTTTGCGCTTGCACATACAAGTACGGTACGATACACGGACAAACGGCATTTTTTTCGAGGGGGCAAGGGATAGGGGATCAGGGGACGGGGGGTCTAAAAGGGAATCAAGGATAGGGATTACGGGTCAGGTCAAGACAAGAACAAGGGAAGGTATGGATGAAGAGATGCATGAGTTTGATGCATGAACGGATGGAGGAAAGCGTCACACAGTATGTTCATGCGCGACGAGGGTTGGCCTTAGCCGTAACCTTGAGGCACTCGAAGGGAGTGCGGGTTCAGCGGTGAAGTGGTGAATGAACGAGCGAATGGCTATTGCCCAGCGAGTGAACAGCGAAGAGGGTACCGAAGATGCGGGTGTGGATCCGGTTTGCATGCTGCTGCACTCTGTAGATAGAACTCAGAGGCAGGCGCGGTTCTGCTGTGGCGGATACCCAGGAGCGTACCGTAGTCGGGGCTTGACGGAACGGAATGGTACGGATGCAATGAGCTACCACTGCCTTGAGCGGATCTTTTTTGTTTTTCTCCATCGCGAGCGCTGCGTGCATGGCTGTGGATGCGTCGACTATGTGGGTTGTGCTATAGACACACTAGAGCTGGACTGCGGATGGTAAGCCCTGGTGTCCTGGGAGATCTCCAGGATAAGCGGGGTCGGTCATGGTCAGGGGTAAGGTAGGTAGGGTTGGGGGGTTTGTCTCAGACGTTGTCTGCGAGTAATTGGTGGGATCCGGGTCGAGTCGGTCCAGTCCTTCTTCGTCCGTACGTGAGTGGCTCCGGAGAATAGCCTGCTAAGTTTCCTGTCGTCAGTTTCCGGTCAAAACAGCACATACGTTGATCACGTTGCTTCCCATAGCAAAGCTGATCCAAACTTTCGCTCTCATAGAGCGGGATACCTTGCTATTTGCAGATATCTATAATCCCCCCCCCCCCCCAAACGACTCGCCCACAAGAACACCCCACACATTGTATCGTACACTGCACCGACACCGCGCCAGATTTTCACGCATACACTCTACCATCGAGCAGCAATTCGTCTTCCCAGTCCATCATCTTCGCTAACACCGGCTGCTGTCCGATACTGCGCCTCGACACCACCAGATATGCAAAACAACCAGCAAATACAACAAAATATATACCGGGAGAAGCCTTGACTGGCAAAAAGCCATGATGCAGTGTTTCTTTTTTACCTACACACCAACTCCCATGGATCCAAGCAGTGTAACAGAGAAGCCTAGAGCCTAGCGTATTTCCTATTCTATCCCGGCTCCCTAACGAGCCATCCTGTATGCCTGCCTTCGTCCCAAGAACCAACCCACAGCTTTTCCCCAATGTCAGACGGAGGGGGGGGAAACCAAAAAAACAGATCGCATCGTAAATGCCCATACAAAAAAGACCTAGCGAAGTACGCCCCTTCTCGCTATCGCCAAAACGCCTGTTGCATATTATTTGTATCTGTCGTGGGCATCGTAGCCAGATCCGGCTGCGCCATGAACCCCCCATATTCCGACATCAAATACTGCCAGTCCATCTCACCGCCAAAGTTCATCTCCGCAAAGGCGCCAGCATACTGCCTGTTCGCGTCCATGACGGGCGATGTGGCCCACACGCTGGGTGCAAACTCCATGTTCGTCATCCGGGGTGGCGGGGGCTTTGCATCGACGAATGTCCCGTTCATGCCGGTAGTCGACATGGGAGCGATGGGGCTCTCTCGAGAGGAATCCGGAGACTGCGCCTTGGGACGAGGACCCAGTCGTGCAACGAGCTGTCGCATCATGGTGATGAGCGGTGGTGCCGCAATGGTCCTCCCCAGCTGAGCCTCCGCAGCCTCCCGGGATTCCCATGCCTTGACGAACAACGGGCTGAACGCCAAGTGCATGGGACTTTGAGCGGCATGCGTCATGCGGCGAGACTCATGATGTTGAAAGATAGCCGACCACGCCCGCTCGCACAGCTCACCAGTCGTTCTTTTCCGCAGCTCTTTTATCAAGAAAACGTAGGCCGGGAAGGGAAAGTGCATCTGAGTGTACCACAGGAAACCCTTGAGCCTCTCGTCGGACTGGATCTCGGAATCGTACTCGATCATTTTTATCGAGTCCAGGAACAGAGCGTCACTATCGGCCTCGGAAAGCGGTGTTGGGTTGGAGATGCTCAGCCTAAAAAAGCCTGCAAGCACCTTTAGCTTGCAAATGGTGGCGCGCGTCATCATGATGGTGAAGTAATGTAACGGAATTTTCATGTCACAGTTTTTTAGGTAGGTATCCTCCAAGTACGCCGAAAAACGCTCCAGATAACTTGCTAGGCGATGGTCCGCAAGGTTCTGTACAGGCTGCGGATTGACATCTGACAACACGGATTTCATCTTATCGCTCCCCGGAGCTTTTGAAAATTCCAGTCTTGTCAACGCAAAAATCATTTCCGTGGCCCCCAGATGAGCGTTGGGTGGGTCTTTAGCGTCAAGATGCAGGTCTGCATCGTTGATATTCAGGGGTAGTTTGCAATCGCCTCCGTTAGAGATGGCGGTGATGGTCGAGCCTGTCATCTCACCGATGCGCCTGTCAAAGCCAGCAAGTGACCACCATAACCGTCTTCGCTCCTCGATCTCAAATGGGGAGAGGTGGAATTGTGCTCCGTCTCGGTGCAGACCCATCCGATGCGCGAGTCGTACCCCAATGCCGCAGAGACAGAATAATGATCGTGGATCGCTGTACGGTCGCACACCCATCAAATACAGCAAATACGCTTGCAGCAAGACCAAGTCGGGAGTTCGCATAAAACCGGCATTCAGAAGAGCCTGCTGTGTCGCAAGATAATATCTTTGTAATAATACTGAACGAGACAAGCTGAAGATCTCCTGCACTTCTTCATCAGCCATCGACGTAATGGCGATGAAGTAGATCGCGAACATGAGAGCCTCGAGACTCTTGGAAATTTTGTTAATATTCGCACTGGCTTCGATAATCCGTACTTGTAAGGTTGGGTTGTGCGATAACTTAAGTAGCGGGTTGACATTGTTCAGATATATTTGCCATAGTTGAAAGATCTTCTCAACGGTTAGTTCGGAAAACATACGACGAAAATGGTTTGGAAACTACTCCAACATAGAACTAGTGTTGTTCTGTTTCTGGCACCGAACAGGACATACCTGGATAGGAGTAGGATGGAGGCTGGTAACATTTTTGTTGACGCCCCCCACAAGAAAAGGAAATCCGTCCACATTGCCAAACATTTTGTCGTATGCATGGTTGATAGATATGCCCACATCGTCATCGTCGGATGAATCTCGAAATATTTCTTCGGAGATGCGAAACTCCTTGTGGGCGGGGAACCACTTGAAAGTGCGCGGAACATGAGGCTTTTCGCCTGGTGATGAAATGACATTTCCTTCGCATTGCCCGGCTGGCGGGTCTGTCATCTGCACAAACTCTCCGTCCAATTCATCCCCCTCCTGCACGGTACCGGCATCCGTAATTTTAACATCAGGCCCGAGGCCATCGAATTCGATGCCATTTTGAGATAACAGTGACTCGTACTTGCGAAGACGTTCAACAAGGTCTCGCTCCGGTATCCTCCTTTTCCGTCTCCGGGGAGGTTGTGGAGCAACTACACGACACTCGACACCAGCCTTTACACAGTTGGAACAGGGCTTGGCCTTGTCACACCGCACTTTACGATTTTGGCAGAGAATGCAAGAGTGACCTCGCGTGATCTTCATCTGTGCATCCACGAACTGAGGCGGGGTATGATGCGAGGATGAGCCCGCTGGCGTGGTCTGTAGCGGGGTCAGCGGAACTGCGACCAGAACCATTGGATATGCAGTAGAACGGAAAGATAGGCAAGGCAGCCAAGTACCCTGGCTATCAGAGGGGAGATGGAGGCTTGGCCAGTCAATAACGGCATGGCTATGTGGGATTTTGAAAACGGCAAGAATGATTGTGGCGCCATGGAGGGCAAGCACTCCTCACCTGAAGACCATGGTCTCCATCGCCCAAATGCGACTCTGCAGATTCAGAATTGGCCATGATTGATAGATCCTCACTGGATGGAGAAAAAAAGTATGGTATGCGGGGCCACAATGAATGCTCCGGCACCGGGTTATCCAATGGCGCCGCAGCGGCAGGCCGGAGCAAAATTCGGAACGATAGACCGGGCTTGAGCCGGAACCGTTAGCAGACACTTATTGATAGGCCGATCCTGCAAGAAGGCCGCTCGGGACCGAAGGACGACTAGAGCAAGCCTGACTAGAGCAATGCGCAGAGGCAGCGGTTTATCATATAAGAATGAGATGACGGTGCAATCCTCCTCGGCTGAGAAAACCAAAAGCCCTTTTTTGGGGTTTTGGCTGATCTTCGACGTTTGTTGATGACGCACACCAGGACGTATCCCAAAAAAGAAATCAAGCAAGCATGACTGGGCAGAAGCGCGTTTTTAAGGTCTGGCAAGATTTGTCAGAAAGCCAGGAGGACCGGTAAGCTGAGGCGGAGATGTCGGCTAAAGAAGCCCGTTAGTTTGGCGAGCACCGTCAGACCCCGTTCTCCAGGTCAGCTCGAGCTCGTACGCTGCGGAATCGCAGAGAAGAAAACACTTGGGCTGGTCCGTGTTCATCATTAGTTACAGGTGAGAGGAGCTGATGGTTAAGTATTGAAGTCGCGGGCTGTGGCGCGCTCAACAATGACATACGTGTACCGAGAAATCCTGTGCTGAAGGAGGAGTCTGTCCGGCCTTTGTGGTCTTATCTCCCGTCCCCTTAAATTGGTTCCTCGGGATACATTCCGCGCAGGAGCTGTTGTTGCAAATGGTAGTGGAACAGAATGATCATGGAAAGCTATCGAGACTGACAGGCACTAGCAGCTGTGATCACAACCTACTCATGTCAACCAGCACTTCCGTCGCAAGAGATCACTGTTCACGCCAGGCTCGAGATGCGTCATGTTCAATCATCAAGCGTCTTAAGAGTGCGCTCTGCCATGTGCTGTCGGGACCGAAGGGACATGTTCAGCACTGAGCAGTTCGTTCAGTATGGGGTGTCCGCTTTAGTTTCGCCGGTGGCCGAAAGAAACTCGCCGATACGGTAACTAGTTTTGTGCTTTGCGGTCGGTTGTGACTATTAGGAAACTTACCACGTTGTTCATAGGGATGTGAATGGAGCCTTCATCATGATGTTCATAACACCAAGTGAATTCATTGCGTCTATTGAGCAGCATCTATGATCTAAACCTCCGCTGAAAGGCGATCGCCTAAGAATCCCGTACTTGAGTGCTATGTACGGAATTGACTACATTAAAACGATGTGGCCCGGCAGAATGTTGCCCTTCCAGAGAATGCAGGGCCGTGCCTGGAAGTTCATGGGCTTGTGGTTGTCAACGGGCAGCTGATCAGGGATAACTGAAGCGGCTTAGCTGCGCGCTTTCTTTCAAGAACTTATCCCTTTCATAGTTGGAGCCATCGCAGCCTTGTCTCGTCGCGGGAGAGCAAATTTCATGTTGGGGGAGCGGCAGCATGAGTACCAAAACACCGGTAAGATGGGAGGTGCTGAGCATGGTAATAATTTATTGCTGTCGTCACAAACTGTCTTGCATTTTTGCTTTCCTATCACCCCAATCGCAACCACACTCGGAAATCGATGATCGTTGCTCTCATGACATGACCCGGCCGCCAGGTAAAAGCAAAAATAAAATCCAACAAACTCTATACTGGCGGGATTTCTATTGTCTGCATCTTGCCCTGGCTTGAAGTGGTCACTTGCAATTTTACATTATCACTACAGAAGTATCCTGCAGATGGACTTGAGATGGCAGCCATAATATCGGCACGAAACATTGTCCAGAGATATCATGCCCCCATCGAGCAAACAACCGGCACGTTGTGGTCTAGGGCATCGGCATACATCGCAGATCATTGAGCCCCAGAAGTTCGTGTGTTCATAAATGCCCGCCCTTGACAGAGTTATGTACATTCGACATAGTCTATGCATTCGTGCGCGAGTGGTCTCATCCCTTCTTCATCCGGCTACCGTTCATAGTTATATGAAATGGGTCACCATATGGGCCCCCTCCCAAGGGGTGTTCCTCTGTCTTTCTTCTTGCTCGCTGTTTAATGAACGCTTGATGCCGCCATCACCGGATCCATCCACTCTTTGAGGCGATGTCTGCCGCCTCTTCCACCACACAGGTCAACCAACGACCCGCCGGTCCCGGATACGACGGTGTCGAGAATCGAGCACAGGAGACCAGCCCGCCGCCTCAAGCCGACGAGTCAGAGGAAAATTATAAGCCAAGGACGCTCAAGTTCTGGTCCATCATCATATCTGTATTCCTCGCCCTGTTCCTCGTGGCCCTCGACCGCACCATAATCAGTACCGCCATCCCCCAAATTACGGCAGACTTCCAATCTCTCGGAGATGTTGGGTGGTATGGATCGGCCTATCAGTTGACGACCTCTGCGTCTCAGCTGATATTTGGGAGAATCTATAACTATTATAGTATCAAAGAGTGTGTGATAATCAAGTGTGATGAGTGTTCTGGCAACTGATCGTAATCCATAGAACGTTTCTTCTGTGCATAGTTGTATTTGAAGTAGGTAGCGTAATTTGCGCTCTCGCACCTAACTCGATCGCATTCATCCTTGGACGTGCTATAGCTGGCCTTGGCGGGGCGGGCATCTTTTCAGGATGCATGATTATCATGATCCCCATGATACCGTTGCGCAACCGTGCCATGTTCCAAGGCAGGTCGCTCATTCTCCAGACTACTACATCATGACATTAACAGTGCTATTGCAGGTCTTTTTGGAATGGTGTTCGGCATATCATCCGTCATGGGTCCTATCATCGGTGGCGCATTCACCGTCGCGCCCTCTCCCTCCTGGAGATGGTGTTTTTGGGTCAACCTCCCTATCGGGGCTGTAACGATTATATGCCTGTTGTTCCTCCTCAAGATTAAAGAATCCACTCGGCAACCTCGAACCGCATGGCAGCAATTTATCCGGCTGGATCCCCTCGGTACTTTGCTCTTCGTTCCAAGCATTGTGTGTCTGCTGATTGCATTGCAATGGGGCGGCTCCACATATGCATGGAGCAACTGGCGCATTATAGTGCTACTTGCTCTCTTTGGCACTCTATGGATAGCGTTCATGGCCGAGCAGGTTTGGAATAAGAATAATGCGACAATTCCGCCCAGGATCCTTACACAGAGGAGCGTTCTTGCAGGGGCTTTTTTCATGATGGCGCTAGCGGGCTCAATGTTGATGAGCATCTACTTTTTACCAATGTGGTGTAAGTTATCTCTTTCCTGACTTGTAGCCCTCAAGCTAAGTCCCTTCGCAGTCCAGGTAGTACAGGGTGTGGATGCCGTGCAGTCTGGTATCTACTTCATCCCGTTCGTTCTCAGTCTCGTCATCGGTAGCATTCTCTCGGGAGGAGTGACACAGCGGATCGGATATTACGTTCCAGCCATGCTGGTTTCTCCGAGTGTAATGGCAGTGGGGCTGGGCTTGATGAGCACATTCAAAGTCAACGAGACTTCCGCTCATTGGATCGGGTATCAGTTCATTGCCGGGTTCGGATTAGGATGCGGTATGCAACTGACCGGTTTAGCGACTCAAGCGGTTCTACCGAAACCCGATATCCCCACCGGTATATCGATCATGTTCTTCAGCCAGCAACTGGGAGGTGCCATATTTACGTCAGTTGGTCAAAACATGTTGAGTAGTCGACTTGTTCGCGATCTCTCGTCCATCCTACCCAACGTCCAGAGCTCGGCCATCGTGGGTCAGGGGGCTACCGATCTCATGTCCAAGGTCCCTAAAAACCGCCGCGGTGAATTTCTGCAAATCTATAATCACGCGATTACAAGGATTTTCCTCGTGGGAATGGGAGTTGCACTTGTGGGCACAGTTGCCGCCTTCTTTATGGAATGGAAGAATTTGAAGAAGATCGCTCGACCTGCCCCGCCGCCCTTCAAAGATCTTGACGAAGAAGCGTCATCGAAAAGACCACCAGTCCTCCCTGAGGTGCCGCAAGTCCACTCGGCAGATAAATTAGTGGAGGCTGAAAAAGCGAGTCAGAAACATCGCTCTACGGATAATCTAAGTGTGACTGCTAGAGGGGGCTCTACCCCAGATTTTCCAGTCAAAAAGGACGATGCAGGGTCCGATGAAGCGGGAGTACAGTACAACAGCGAAACGTCAACGGACCTAGATGGTGTAACTCCCCAGAACGAACGAACCGAATTATGAGACACAACATGGTTCATATTTGGGGTTATCTTTTCTACCTATAATAGTAATGTTTATAACTACGATAAAGCGTTCAGGTTAGGGCCAGTGGGCAATATATGGTGGCGTTGCCCATAGTTAGAGAAACATGGTACATGATGTTTCTTTATCATACGATATACCAAACTTGACAATTGAGCTCACTGTCCCTTCGAGCCCCGACGACCCGCCAACAAGCCACAGCGAGGCATGCGTTTACAGTATGTAATGGAGGCGAACAGTCCGAAGAGTCTGTCAGCGCCTGGTATTAGGCGCATTCCTCATTGGAGCTTGTTCGCTACCCGTTGGCACTCAAGGTAACAAAAGTTATTAGTTACCAATAATTACCGCTACACCACGGACCTCTTGGGCAAAATCATTTTGGATTGGAACACATTCAGTTCACCGCTGCTTGTGAACTCTCGATAGTCGCGTGTTCCCGCTAAGCCTAGTGTCGATGCGATCCGATGCGATCGGATGACTTTCACGTCGGCGGAGTCGATGCTGAATATCGAAGACGCACATGATGAAATCATTGCCATGCATGCCTAATCTGCTCGTCACAGTCAATGAATGTGGGTTTAATGCTACTGCATCATGTCAGTCCCAGAAACTCACCTGCCCGACTGCCCGGATCATGGCGTTGAGGACAAGCGCGTTTGGGAGGTTTCCCCCACCAAACTGTCGGTACATGCAGCGGATCTGCAAGCCTCGCCGATCATCTTGTTGCCGCCCTTCGATGCAGTACATGCAGGCATGGCCGCCACTTGATTGGATTGCTTAGAATGGCGTTTACGGCGTCCGGATATATTTTATTTTTTGCCCATTCCGTGTCTAAAGCGCTGGTAAACATTGTAAACATTGCCATGCGGTTCTTTATTACACAGTGCCCTGAACGCCTGTAAATGATTGACGGAAGCGACCTGACTCTCATCTCGTGTTCAGATGAAGCTCAAAATCATGTCTAATGCTCCGCGGCAAAACATTGATTCTGGATATTGTTTTCGGTGCTTTTGATAGATATTGGCTCCGGGTAACCTGCGAGATAATAAACAGTAAGTTACCTCCGAGCAAACGAAGCCTTTATGGTGTAGTGCATATCTTCCATATCATCGACAATAACTTGTACGAAATCAATATCCATTTTGGGTAGATAATTAATGTGACATACTGTAGTTCAGAGTTAGTCATGAACGCCAGTGGTTGTGAAGTCTGACGGGTTTTGGTTTCAAGTTCCCCAAAGCACGATGACAAGACAAAGAGGCCCAAAACGATGGATGGCGGAGTTATGCTCCTGCGGCTTTGCATTGAAATCCTGCGTCTCCGGGCTTCCTACTGCCGAACTCACTTGCATCTTCATGCAGCAACTGACCAGCAACCAGTTGCTCGGTTCCTCGCGGGGCTTTCATTCGCATTGTACCTGCTGCTGCCGGTGAATACTCGGGATCTTGCGTCCTAAATGGTCCTTCATACCGTTCGTTATTGTGGTGTTCAGCCATGGTCACGTCCCAGGTACGCAGTGTTCAAGGTAATGGGCTACTGGCTCACCATAAATTTCCCCCATCAAACACCCGGATAGCATTAACTGTCGTAAATTACTCAATGAGCTCGTATTTTATACCATCAAGTCTAAGAGATATACATCACTGCATACTGCAGTGCACCGCAAAAGCTCGAAGTCGGCGAACAAAATATGCACGGGTGGGAGCTCCCAACATGAAGGCTCCATTAGCGGAGCTCCGCTCAGAAGATCACTAATGCCCAAAGTTACGCAACCTATCGGATCCCTGGGTACATTGGGTCCTAGGAGATCGAGTCTCAAGGAGTCACAACCCACAACCTACCTGGGGCGTGGCAGCGAAAGTCGGACGATCAGATCATCAACCGCAGCCAGATTGACTGCAAATTCGGCTACGGTCGGTAACTTGACCGTCCGGCTGTCACGCTCCAGCCAACCACCCAAGGAATACCACGAACGACCTAAACCTTAGTGCCCGCCTCCAACACCATCAGGGCGCGGCTTCTACTTGAAAAATGAATTAACCATCCAGGAGGAATCCCTTTACATTGATTTTCCTCACGAGGTATGGTGTGGGACCAATTTAGTAGTCGGGGGCATTCGTCTACGCGGAAGTGGGTTATTTCCCTATCCTAACGCTAGCCATTCCGCACTGGCAACAAGGCGAAATCGGAACGAAAGACAGGCGCGGTTTCGTTTATCGGCTGTTCAATATACGCTATATGGCTGAAGTCACACTGAGTGAGACTTGTCCGTCGATAGATCGTGAAAGTGCCATGGCCTTTTATCATAGCGAAAGGCTCATGATTCATATGATATGTTGCTGCCTAGGTTTCCAGAGAAAACTACAACGAACAATATCTTCGCCTCCAAAAGTAAGGCTTTTGGAGGTGCATTTAGTGCGTCACTCGATGAACTTTTGGGACTTTATCCTCGGAGAGATAGGGCTAGTTGCACCTTCCGACTGCAAAATCTAAGCGTAAGGTGAGATCTGAACCCGAGCTCGGATGTCATAATCCGGGCGGAAGCATGGTTTAAACTTTGAGGGCAGTATTTGATCCAGTTTTCTGGTGTCACGGGAAACCTCTGAAGCATTTCTGACTGGATGATTCCATTCGGATTAACGTACGTAAAAGCCGACGTAGGCAAATGGAGGGTCCACACATTACGGTCACGATGAGACAGCGCTGTGTGAATACCGCACTAAATGTTTAAGATAGGGAGAAAATGGATTACGGGAAAGTCGAAATTATTGTTTAAACAAGGGTTCTCGGTAATGCTAAGCGCTATGAGCAAAAGAATCATGTCATACCAGAGGCCGTTCTACCTGTTGCATGACAATGCGTGAGCGGTTCTTAGGGAAAGGGGGGACCCTCTAATGCTATAAGTCTGTTGATCGGCGTAGATCTTCAATAAAAACAGTGAGGCACGCTTTACTATATTACTATGCTAATAGCGTGTGCTAGTCCCTAGAGGGACTAACTATCCCGCATTCCTTACTTCCAATGAATACAACCTGGTTCTCCTGTGTGATCCCTCCCCTATTCTTTTGGACCTAGCGATACCAAACGTGTCCGGTTTCTATGTAATAAAGCCCCGGCACCTCAAATGAACCTTCACTCTGAAATTTTCCGATATCGACATAGGCACAACTATTTATTGCCTGCATTGCCGGCCTGTTTATCAGCAGCACCACCGGCCTGCTTGGCCTTTTCATGTTCATTTCGATCGCCGGCCGCCTGAGCGCGGCGCGCGAAATCAGGGTCGTTTGGGTTATTTGCCTATCCTTTGTTAGTTGGGTCGCTTTGTCTTCACGCGCCGACTTGACTAGCAGCGGGAGGAACAGTTTAGGAGCTCACCTCAGCAGCCTGGATGCGGGCCGCATCGTCCTTTGTCATCTTACTGGAAGACATGGTTACTATCTTGAAGCTATTGGTTGTGTTGAAGTCTTTTTCGATGATGGAATTGCGATGAGCACGAAGCTGTTTTCGTTGAAGAGTTGCTGGTTTGATGTCTAATTGTGAAACTGAATATGGAGTTGTCTATAAGCTGAGTAGGTCTAGTAGGGAGGATGGACAGATATTTATACGTGATAGTTTGGGATACGGTGATACTTTCAACACCAGCAAACTTCTGAATTTCCGAGCATTGCGAACACGAAGCTACAAAGGTCAAACAAACTGAGCAGCAGATCGATCAACGAACCGGGCCATCAAGCCAAACTTGCTAAGACAAACAAGGTCTGACACACCAGACAAAACTGACATTAGTCCGGTTTAGCGGTTAGTATATGTTGGGCAAACTTCTTGGGCGTGCTCAAGATAGTGACGGTATTTCCTGGAAGAACGGATTGCATACGAAGGCTCTTGACGCCAGCCTATTTTTACTGCGTTATTAGGTCGCTTGGACTGTAAAAGGCGTCCAAAAGTTCTACATTAGAAAGGAAACACATCGATCAAATCGATATAATTCCGGAATGAATGCAGTAAGTACTGTTCTTGTAGAATTGTGTTTTTGACGTGATGAGGCATCTTCGTGTTATACCAAACTACACAAACCAGACCCAGCTCGGTTTTCCAGGGTATGGCGCATCCACGCTTGCGTTTATTCACGTTTGCAAGCCAGGCCGACTTAAATGAACTTTTCAAATTACGGTGTCAATTAGAGGAGCATACTCGTCGTCATCTCTATTGAATTGCAATAAAAACACAGGTTTGTCACGATCTTGGACAACATGATCCCTTCTGCTTGCTTAGGGTTGTGAATCAGACATTACCACGTCCAGATCAAGACTTTCATCTTGGTCACCTTTTGTTCAGAGTGACGGAACTCTTCGTTTGCTCAGTCTGGTCTCAACGTCAGGTGTGCTACTCAAACGTAGTCAATTTCGTTCATGGGCATTACGTCCACGTAAAGCCTGCTTGCAACAAACTGATACGTGTCAGAGTTGCCGTATGGTTTGCAGGTGTTAAAAGACGCTTTCTTACACCATGATATCTAAGAAATCAGACGGTGACATTCACAACAAGGGAAAGTTGTTGTAGATTGGACACGTGTTTCGAAAGGAGCCCACTGAGTGCTTGAAACTCGACTAACATGTCGCTGCATATTATTAGACAGATATTCGTGGAATATTCAAGAAAAATGTCTTGTTTTTATTGATACATGTAATCATGTCCCTCGGGAAAAAATTCAGTGCGCGA
Source organism: Iodosphaeria phyllophila (assembly GCA_025802455.2). Lineage (NCBI taxonomy): Eukaryota > Fungi > Ascomycota > Sordariomycetes > Amphisphaeriales > Iodosphaeriaceae > Iodosphaeria > Iodosphaeria phyllophila. The sequence goes on along the minus strand of JAOYMO020000009.1, from coordinate 50,931 downwards.
ACCGTTCCTCAAGTTCCATCGCCCCGTCATAGCAGATGTTATCACTCAGCCATAATCTCGCGAAAATTACATCACAAACCCAAAACCATGAGTTACTACCAGATCCGTCCTGTCACTCGTGTCGAGAAAATAATTGAAAAAGAGCGCGACCTCGAGGCTAGCCGGGGCGTTGATAGTCACTCTACTTCAATTGGAGGCGCTGCAAAGTCATCCTCAGCGCATCCCCCTGCCCACACTAACCCTAAGCTCACATCGAGCAGAGGAGATGAAAAAAGCAACAGCAATAAAGCTTCGCGGGACGGAGAAACAGAACAAACAAGTGAGAATCCTATACAGTGGCTCTTTGACGCCGCAAACGCATGAGCTAGGCACCGTGAGGGCTTTGGGAATACCGCTGCCAGATCGAGGCTGAGAGGGGAAGGGGCGAGTCATTCCATGTTACTCTATGATAGTGTTAGTTGACGTCTTTTTCTAGGGTTGAGATCAAAATGAGGGAGTTGTGTAGCTATAAACATGGATACGATTATACTGTCCACATGCAATACTTGAAAACGCCGGGGTAGGCAGGCAAGTAGGAACTGATGATAACTTGAACGAATAGAGCCAAGCTACGAAATAACTCGTCGTTGATACCAGTTCATTGTGCCTGATAACTGTTGTCGTGACTGCACAATCCAGCTCGCATTCCATCAAGTTCCATGCTAAACGGCAACACAAACCTGAGGCAGTGAGCCTCACTCATCAAACAGGTGAGGGGGTCAAGAAGGCGTCACGAAAAACCCGAAATTACCATCATGGCTGTGAGTCTGAAAAGATCAGCATTGGGAACGGAGGAACGAAATCTTCCAGACTATCTAGCTAAGCCACTACTGTGTATACGCGATGGCGGGTCTTGGCAGCTTGATACTGCAGGTCCCGATCCCAGCCACAACTATATTTGACACGGTTAATTTGGCGTAGCTGCCTCAGTCTACCATCGCATTGACAAGCATCGGAAGTAGGGGGCAGGTAGGTATAGCCACGAGAAAATTATGATACAGGAGTTATAGTCTCCCCCCTGGACCCCTGAGAAGCTACGCCATCAAGAGCTTAACCCTTTTCCGATCCTGTCTCATTGTGAGATGAGAAGACTTGATAGTGCGTGTGCTGCTTCTACCTATGGAGCCTGTATGGAACTAAGCCCACAAACTTGCCAATCCGTCCGTGGATATATCGGTCTCGAGATGACTCCACGGGTGCCATCCAATCCGCTCAAGCAATACGATGTCCATCGTTCCATCAAGATCAGGCGGTGAGTTCAACTTCATCTTCCCGGCCAAAACAGAAACTGTGCCGTACAGAGCACCCTGCATGGCAGACCTTGCTCATGTTCATGGCACGAGGATTCGTAATCTGGTGCGCGTAATTCAATGAGTCTCCTGGTAACACTGAGGTATTATTACAAGTTGTTACTATCATTCACAATCTCGACCGATGTGGTACGACTTAAGGTATTGAAGCTTCCTTTAGCGCCATTGTCGGCACAGTTCAGGGGCCCCTCTCACTTCACTTTGAGAGGTCCATGGAGGTAACGCTAGGTCACCATGGGTTTTGCGGAAAATATATCTCCTCAAGGGAAACACAACTCCTTGGATCGACAATTAGATGCATCAATAGTTAACAGAGACATCGCCAAGTCCGAGAGATTCTTGATATCTGTGTAGAGCTGCAAACTAATAGGGTGCGCATTCAAGAAAGTGACCCTCAAAGATTTGTCGTATATTAAACTTATCCCCTGAACTGCGGCTAGACTTTGATACTACCAGATTTTGGTGTTACGAAGTCTGGCCGCCCTATGAGAGAATAAAGGGTCGTACGGTCCCTACATCTTCACGCTTTCCTGCCACTGATTCCGTGGGCGCACATGTTTCGTACACAACACTTTGCGCAACTGAGGCGACACGGAAGGGAAAACATCCGTGGTTCAAGGTGGGGTGGCACCGCAATCTGCCGGGAGCGGGAGCGAATCAGAGCTTTGTGTCCGCCGCCAAGGTCAGGGGCATTGCATGCAGGCATGGACAATCTGGTGGTGCGAAGCATCTTTCAAGTTATGATGTATTGGATCGATAGCCGGGGGGAACTACCCAGTAGCTGGCATTTCTTTCCTTGAGAGTCGATCTCTGTTAGATGGATGGGAATTGAGATCCAGAACTTTATGGATTGGAAGACATGGGAGGAGCTATCCATCGGGCGAGTTGAGGCGCTATCTTGCTCCAGCTCCAAGCTAACCCCTAGCTCCCTCGCAGCTCTATCCGTGACATCTACTATGATATGAGCTCAATACACCGGCCGCTATCTTTCCTTCACAGTGATTAACAAGTTTCGAAGATCCTTTCGTAGGAATATCAAGCGCAAAGATTCAGAGTCAGGGAGTACAGTCCATACTTCCAAGAAATTGCAACAAGGGTCCGCTCAGGGGCCAGGCACCGGTCTCCCGGTCACAGCGATGGAGATCCTTGCAGCTTCCCGAAATGGATTAGCTCGCTGGAGCCTGTACCAATGGATCACTCCTCCACCGCTTGCAATGTGAGGGATTGAAATTTGAATATTTGAGTGGGTATTGCCAGCCCGTTATCGGACCGTACGGACATGATAATCTCCCCATTCCAGCGCAAATTTGCTTGGAATTTCCGTTCCGTCCTCGCCATTGATGGGAGACAGGCACAGTACCTCTGCAGCAATTGCCCCGGTGGAAATCGGCAATAATTCTGTGAAGATTCCCTCAGCTGTTGAGTCCGTTCAGCAGTGGTGAAATTGAGGAACCAGGGTGAGCTTGTCCCTTGTTTACTGGTATTGCGCAGGAACGGTATTTTCCCTCCCTACTTCAAACAGACCGCCCCCCTAACTTGACCTTGTGCAGTTATGTGAGTCGCGTAACCAGGTGTCTGACGACAAGTTCCTCGCACCCACCCGCCGCTTCTCGGGTCTCGTCGAGCCCATTCGAACCTTGACACCTCAATTCTAATCTCCTGACTTTGGACGCGACCAACACACCAGCTCATTCGAAGCCATGGCTTCCAACGCCAGCTTCTCATCGCCACTTGCCGAGAGATGGGCGGCTGTCAACCTCCCGCCGACTTTCGACTATGTTGTTGAACAAGTAGCCAATGCCAGCTTGTGGACATGGTTCTTCACAGCGCTCGCGCTGGCCATCACCTACGATCAGATCAGTTACCAGCTTCAAAAAGGCTCTATCGTCGGCCCATCATGGAAGGAACCGTTCATGGGCCCTTTCCTCCAGTCTATGCATCCCAAATTTGAAGAATACCTGGCCAAATTCGCAAGCGGACCTCTTAGCTGCGTCTCCGTCTTCCACAAATTCGTCGTGATCGCCTCGGATCGCGACCTGTCCCGCAAGATTTTCAACTCACCCATGTATGTCAAACCATGCGTCGTTGACGTTGCCACCAAGATTCTTGGCGAGAAGTCCTGGGTGTTTTTGGATGGCAAAGAGCATGTTGACTACCGCAAGGGACTCAATGGCCTGTTCACCCGTCAGGCTCTTGCTTGCTATCTCCCTCGCCAGGAAGCTGTGTATAACAAGAGTTTCCGGAAAATGGCCGACATGACCACGCAAGCCGGCGGAAAGCCGATCCCATTCATGAACTTCTTTCGAAATCTCATGTGTGATGTGTCGTGCCGTACCTTTGTTGGTTATTATATATCGGATGAAGCCATCAAGAGGATTTCGGACGACTACTACCTTGTAACGGAAGCCCTGGAGCTAGTCAACTTTCCCATCATCATTCCTTTTACCAAGACGTGGTACGGCCAGAAGGCAGCTAAGATGGTGATGGACGAGTTTGCTAAGTGTGCCGCCAAATCCAAGGTCCGCATGGCCGCCGGTGGTGATGTGACTTGTATCATGGACGCCTGGGTTAAGAACATGATCGACTCTAAGAGATGGCGCGAAGCTACCGAGAAAGGGGAGTCCACAGACGGTCTTGACAAGCCCCAGCCTATGGTCCGCGAGTTCACAGACCAGGAAATCTCGAGCACCATCTTCACATTCTTGTTTGCTTCTCAGGATGCCACCAGCAGCGCCACTACCAACTTTTTCCAGATCATGGCTCAGCGACCTGACGTTCTTGACCGAATCCGGGAGGAAAACTTCAAGGTTCGCAACGGCGATATTCATGCCCCCGTCGGTTTGGACCAGCTGGAGTCGCTCAAATACACACTGGCTGTTGTTCGTGAACTTCTCCGGTACCGACCTCCCGTAATTCTCGTTCCTTATAAGGTGAAGAAGGCATTCCGTCTCACCGAGACATACACCGTCCCTAAAGGCGCTATGGTGCTCCCTACCGTGTATACGGCGTTACGCGACCCTAACGTATACGAGAAGCCCGACGAATTTGACCCCGAGCGGTACTACACAGGCGACGCTGAGGTCAAGGGCGCCAAGAACTTCCTCGTTTTCGGCACTGGCCCTCACTATTGTCTTGGTCAGCAATTCGTGCAGTTGAACTTGGCGCTCATGATGGGCAAGGCGTCGTTGCTTCTAGACTGGAAGCACCACGCTACGCCTCTATCAGAGAAGATTAAAGTCTTTGCCTGCATTTTCCCTCAAGTAAGTAGCCAAATCCCTCAGAGGCCATCCCCGTGATGCTGGATACTAACAAGACCTAGGATGACTGCCCATTAACATTCGAAGAGCGAAAGTGGTGAAGAAAAGTTCTAATTCTTTCTCAAAAGCTGGTGAGCCGGGTCTCCAACCGGTGATGGCAATGATGACGAAGGGCAACCTTTCTATGATATCGTAGCCAGGCGAAAAGAAAGGCACATGAGTATACGCCATTCACGCTTATAGAATCTCGCATGGACTCGGGGGAAAGTAAGCCGTGCTGATGGTATTGCTGGACCGAGCCCAATTAGAGCAACCTGATAAATTAATTGTAATTCAAAACATCGCAAACACTATCTATCCACGTTCCTTCTAGTGAATTTTCGGAAATGCAAAGAGAAGTTTAGTGACCATGTTGAGTTGCTTGGAGTGGGATGATATTGATACTACAGCAGTTTTGGAGGGAGGTCTCAAAACCTGGTGAACATTTCATGCGTGATGACGGCAATCAAGATCAAGTAACCAAAAGAAAAAAACACCTTCAACACCCAGGGAAACTCAGCCTCGTGCTCATGACGACCAAAGCATGAACGATTCCTGATGTAGATCGGAAGATACCGTTCTGCCAATCACGCGTTGTTCTGCATGCACAGCATTGGTGCTCCCCACCTGTCCGTCAAGGAAACCTGCTTTTAACGGGGCACGTCTGACGAATCATGACCGGTTTCTGCGATCGCAACAACGGCGTCGACCTTTTGTTTACTTTCGTAAACGGCAGACCATGATAGAATAGTAATTTTCGCTAACAAGGTCGTGTCCGGAGGCTTTGGATGGAAGTTGAGAATTTTGTCCACAGAACCTTCAGGGTACATATTATCGTCCGTCCACGCGCTCTACCTCACATATCTCGGACCGCATATCATCCAACCGCAGGGCAACATTGCGGCCTGATAAGGGATAGGAGTTGAAGGCCCACGAAACCAAAAAGGCATGTACGGAAGGAAAAGAGGGGCAGGGCACATAATGCTGTTACCGTCGTCAACCCTACCTGTTCACCTCCCACCCCGCGCGCTCTGCGCTATCATCACCGTAACCTCTTCAGCTTCTGCGCCCTCCCCCCTCCTGGCCAGATCCCAAAATGTCGCCAGCTCGCCTCGCCTGGCCTCTGGCTTCAGCCGCACGGCCACGCGATCTTTCAGCGTCCAGTCCCGGGCTCTAGGCTTTGCCAATGGCATGGAGGGAAGCAGAAGTAGGCCGGTGGCGCACACGAGTATAGGGAGGAGGGAGCGGTGGAATGTTCACGTATTGCGCTGGAAGTCCACCTCTGCGCCTTCGTCAGATACTGTCCCAGCAACTGGGAAGACCGCGGGGGACGGTTCTAAATTATGGGATTTCGACGATGTTCGTCTCGTTTTCCGTTTTCCAACCGGAAACATCCTCTCCAAGACTTCCACTATGCCCTTAGCCAGGAAGACCTAAACGCAATACTGACCAAAACCCCAACCCGCGCAGATTCAATCCCTAATCAGCCATCCCCGCGACTCCACCACCCCGGTCCTCATCGACGTGCGCGAGCCGTCCGAATACAGCGAAGGCCACATCCCCACGGCTCGCAACGTGCCCATCACGAGCCGCCCCGACAGCTTCCAGATCCCCGCGGACGAGTTCGAGGACCAGTACGGGTTCGCGCGGCCCTCGCGCGAGGACGGGCCCCCGATGGTGTTTTACTGCAAGGCCGGCGTGCGCAGTCATGCTGCCTTTCGCTTGGCGAAGGAGGGGGGTTGGGAGGAGAATACGGAGTATCCCGGTAGTTGGAACGACTGGGTTGCTAAGGGGGGTCGGGTGGAGAGGTAGTGGGAGGGATTTCTCTCGGGGGTTGAGGGGGTTGTTTTGGCTGGGTTTACTTTTACGTGAGAGCGTGGTCGGAAAAATGAAAGGGTGATTGGACGACCCATTGCGCAGTGGATCAGGAACCTCGATTTCGGCCTGTGCGGCGGAGATGGTGGATCGTATCATCGGAACGTGGAAGATCGTTAGGATTATCCAACTTGAATTAAAAAAAAACTAACTTCCATGATACAGATACGTGTTGTTGAATTGAGCGAGCCGATTAGGACGCATCTACCACATAAGAACTTCATCAAAGTACGATGCTGGGGGACGAGGGCGTGAACTCCGAGACTACATGCGCAGTACTGAGGTCACGTAGACAAGACAAGAATTCGGTCAACTTCATTCTACTCTTGGCATCATTTTGATCCTATCTCTAGGCAGCCCCCCAAAGCAAGTATGCAAATATCTATCTTTCACAGTTGCAGTGACTCATGGAACGCGTACGATGACTTACCCAATCGCTCTGTAAGGATAAAATATGTCGCCCATCCGACTCAACCAGCAAACCAAGCTTTTGGCTGTTTTGAGCGGTTTCGAGTCATCTAGATTTGTCGTTCTGTTATGGAGCTCGTGGAAGAAACTAGTCACGGCGGGGTGATTGCTCCGAGCATTTCAGTCATACCCATGGACACGAAGTAACTGCAGCTGATGACTCAACTACTGATAAAAACCAAGTCAGCGTCAATCAACCGCGGTCCTCGTCATGAGTTTTCTAACTGTGATCACAAGTTAGTTTGTTTAAATGCAAACTGATTCGTACTAGCGCTGGCATCTCGCCACCAACGGCTCAGATATGAGGATTGTTTCGTAGTATCAACTAATACGTCGTGGTTCGTAGAATGCAAAATACCAATGACAGAAGTTCGCCAAAAACGCCGCCCATGCTCCCAACCGGACCAAACCAGCATACAACTGAACTGTGTATCTCATGCCAGCCTCTCTGAAATACTTCCCGCACAGCATTTTTCGCCCAGGATAGCTCAAAACATCATCAGCATAGCCGCCGGACCGCCCTCCTTAGGCGCGTCCCCATTATCCGGCTTGGGCGGATCATTCGGCTTGGGCGGGTCATCCTGCAGCGGGGCCGGGGAACCAGCCTTGAAAAAAAGCACCTTGATTGCGACAGCAAGGGCACAATGCAGGACAACGACGAGAACGAGCAGTACCTTGCTGGTCTGGCGGTCGGTGGCACTGAGCACGGGGTAGAGGTTGCGCAGTAGGAAGGCGACGGACATGGCGAGACCGACGGCCACGAAAACGTAGTTGAGTATATCGACGGAGCTCCAGCTGATGAGAGCGACGGGGATCCAGATCAGGTTTGCGTAGCCGTAGAGAGCCCAGCATTCGAGCAGGATAGCGTTTTCGGAGCCGAAGTAACGCAGTGCGCCGAAGAGGAGCATGGGCACGACCAGCGTGTAGCCGTAGATGAGTCCGGCCGAGCCTGTGTGCTGTGTTAGTCTTTTCATCTCTCCTCTTTTTGTATTCTCCTCTCGTTGTAAAACTTTGCCAGGAGAACCATAAAGTCTTACCGCTCAACAACTTGAAATCATACATAAACGGCTCATTCCCCGTCTTGGCCAAATACTCGTTAATCGTGCCTCCAAGGAACAAGATGAAGACGACCGTCGTTGCGATCCAAAAAGGCCCGTACAAGTCCGGATTGCCATCCAACACATCAAGAAAGTTCGCGCGCGGATAGAGCGCCGCCCAGCACCGCGACAGGACGCTGCTCGTGTCCACGTCAAAGAACTGCGCATAGAACCCTAGGCTCCAAAGGTAGCGTTTCGATGAGCCTGAGCCTGAGCCCCCGCCCCCACCTGAGGAAGACGTTGCCGGCGCGGGAAGTAGACTCGCATTGCTGCCTGCACCCTTGTGTCGGCCGTTGTTGCTAGAGGCTGTGAAGGTCGAGTTGTGGAATTCAAGGTCTTCTTGGAGATCGGTGTGGCCGAGATCACCCTATTTGATAGTGGGTTAGATAATCTTGATCCGCCAAGGACACAAAAAGTACGGACCTCGTCGTCAACGTCTACCACCGCGTCATAGCCTGCGCCTGACGCCATGATAGAGGTGGAGTTTGACGGTTTCCTGCTGGTTTCTCTTTCGCTCGCGAACGACGGTCTTCGTGCCGGTTTTTGCTGGATAAAACAAAGAACAATATGGAACTTTTGCCTCCTTGAATCCAGAATCCGAAGTCAGATGTATCAAACGTTATCCTGTCGTCGCTAAATGCTTCACGAACACCTGTTCAAGGTTGAAATTGGTGACACGACATTAAAAGCTTGGGCCACAACGCGCCCGGCAAAGCTATGCGTAGTATGGTATCTTTTCTGTACACAAGGTTTGGTACTTTATTCGTACTGAACTTCCGATTTACGACCTGAGAGGGGGATGGGGGGAATAGTGCAATATTGACGCGGGATGGTGGGATATGCCTTTCCTGAGAAATCCATGGAGTCGGGCAGCTGCTGGAATTCATCCTGCCCCCTGTCATTCCATATAGCCATAACTGAGATAGAAAAGTAGGAGAGCAGATTACGTTGGGACGAGTGAGGGCTGGTCTGTGGTCTTTGTTTGTAGAAACGGACTCGAGGTCGGGCCATACCGGAATAGATAGAATGGGATCACAGTAGAACACTAACAGTCCGAATCCAGTTCCATAGCAAGCCATCAACTAGTATCATGTAACTCAAAGCATATCACGTTTCTGACTTATGAATATCTCTGCCTAGTCCTGGCAGTGACCTTCATTCATAATCACCCTACTCTCCCTGCTACTTATCCCCATCATTCCTCGTCCACGGCCTTTCATATCATACTGCGCCACCACAAATCCACCCAACCATAGACGCCAGGAAAAGAGGGAAACAGGAAGGAGCGAATCGAAACCGTCTATTTGAGCTTCTTCTTGGGTCGAAGCTGGTTCGTGTGGCCGCACTTTCGCTTGCGACAGTTGGTGGCACGGGGGGGTAGTCGGGCCTGAAAAGTTACATGTTAGATGCTACGGACATGGCCAATTGTAATGCGCAGGAGAGATAAGACTCACATAACACTTGCGGCAGATCATCTTCTCGCAATTGAACTTGCTGGCCAGGGCCTTGAGCGATGGTTCGATGAGCCCACCACGTAGACGCAGAACCAAATGCAGGGTGGACTCCTGTGCAAAGCAAGCCATGTGTCAGTCTATATCTTAAATGTTATGTATCTCACTTTCTAGGTTCAACCCACCTTCTGGATATTGTAGTCTGACAGAGTGCGACCATCTTCGAGCTGCTTTCCGGCAAAGATCAAGCGCTGCTGGTCAGGAGGGATGCCCTCCTTGTCCTGGATCTTGGACTTGACATTGTCGATGGTGTCGGACGACTCCACCTCAAGGGTGATAGTCTTGCCCGTCAGGGTCTTCACAAAACTGTAGCGATGAGCCAAATGTCAGCTTTTTGCTTGTTTCAATTCCTCACTCCATCGTCGCATCTTCCCATTCAGACAAGACCCGAAGGGGGCGAATTAGGTCCACGTTCGTTCGGGTATTCGCTCGTAAAAGTTGTGGGTAATACGGGATCAGGTTCGCTTACATCTGCACTGAATGAGGATCATTATGTTAGCGCGGAAGAAATATCACAGATGATGATAAATTGTTTTGATTACTTACTCTTGCCAGTCCTCCGTGAGTCGTGCTTGTGTTGGGGTTGGTTGCGTGCAGTGGGATGCAACTTTGCAGTTCACCTTTTTCCCATGACGAATTTTGCGGGCTGCTTGAATTCGGGAAATCAAAATTTAGGGCAAATGTGCACGTCACGTGCACGGACGAAAAGCAAATCCAGGGCCATTAAAATTCGACCTTAGATAAGCTTTCCGGGAGCACAGATAGCTGGTGGGTAGCGGCGCGCACCCTAGCACTCCACAGTCTGACAGAAAAAACGCCATCAAGATTGATTGCAAGGTACGGTAGATATCAGCCCACAAGGACAAACTTTTAGACGGACTTGGAGAGGAAAACCTCGAGTGCGGCAACAAGCAGGACTCAAATAGAAGACCTAGTTATTTCAAAGCTTTCCGTATATTTCTCCTGAATCAATCAGCTTTTGGAGAGTCGTGCCTCCTCGCCAGGACGTTCTATCCGCAATTTTACACGGTACTTCCAATTTTGGTGCAGCACCGTAGAAAATCAATGTACCAAACGTGATTGCTGCTTGCATGCATACTGGTATGCAACTCCGGCATTCAGTTAAACACAACGCATTGCCCTGCCAGCCCATTTGGGCTAGCGAATTCTGGCGGTTAATTTGATGATTCGGAGAAAGGAACAGTGCCCATTTTCCGCATGTGGTTAGTGTGATGGTTAGTGTGATGGTGGAAAATATGCCATTTCGTAGAATGGAGCCTTGTCAGCGGTAAAGGATACATAAGCCCCGCTTAAGCTATAGCTACTTTGTATGCGCATGTATACCTAGTATGCATGCAAGCAGTAAATGCGTCCGGTACATTGATTTCCGATGATGCTCCACCGGGATTTGAAGTACCGCATAAAACTGCGAATACATAGTAGTTAGCTGGTATTATAAGTAGCGTGCTAACGGTTTGTATTTTTGCAAGCTGTACAGTGGTGACGTGAGAGGTAAAAAAGTAGATTAGTCGGGGATTGCCCCTCCATTGTGAATCAGTGTAGCTGCGTAGCTAGTTTTTGTGGCTCGTGCCGCGCTGATTGATTTCCCCTCCATGCCGATCCTACAAAAGCCCCTCTGTCCCGCAATCTTCCCTCCTCCTTGTCAAGAAAAAATATTCGAGCACAAATCGTGTCTTCGCGCATCACCTCGTGTCCTCTGCCTTCCCTGAATCGCTAAATCTGCCAACAGCTCGTTTCCATCACCCGCGGAGCTTCTGATACAATGGCGGACGACGCTGATGTAGGTTACTCCCGACTCCCACCGCGAAGCAGGGCGCATCGCAGGTGCGCCACGAGATGCATCCATCGCGAGCGTGTCATCTGCATCAATACTCTATTCAACTTTGCATGGATGGAGTAATTGATCGATGCACCGCATATGTTCGATACTTTCTTGCAGAAATCTGACTGGTTCTTAACAGCACCAACATGTCTTCGACTCGGTTGATGGTGAATTCCCCTCCTTCCCTCCTTGTCTAAACATTAGCATCGAATTTGTACAACATATACTATGGTCGCTTCATCAAAGACATATTCTGACTAAACCGTTCAATAGCCGGCGCCTCGGCAACTTATCCACAGCAAGTTACCCCGGATTTGTTTTGTTTCATGAGCTTTGACTTTCTTCAAGTCGCGAGAGTTGAGCTCAGGGTTATTTGGGGAAACCGATACCCTGTTAGCACTTGTGAGCTACACGGAAACAAGTACTGATGTTCTATTCTTGGAAACAGACAATGCAGTGCCCTTCGCAAGAACGGCCACGTTGTGATCAAGGGACGCCCATGCAAGATTGTTGATATGTCGACGTCGAAGACTGGCAAGCACGGCCACGCCAAGGTCCACTTGGTTGCGATTGATATCTTCAATGGGAAGAAGCTCGAAGATCTCTGCCCCTCCACCCACAACATGGATGTCCCCAATGTCGTCCGAAAGGAATACCAGCTTGTATGTTCATTTCTCAACGCCCAAACGCGTCAGCCTATCAAGCTGCTAACTTTCTTCTCTAGCTCGACATTTCTGACGATGACTTCCTTTCGCTAATGGGTGACGATGGCGAAACGAAGGATGATGTCAAGATGCCCGACGGTGAGGTTGGAGAGAAGATTAAGCGTCTCTTCCAGGCCGAGGAGAAGGACACGAGTACGCTCTCTTCTATCATACTGACCAATTTGCTTCAGGGTTTGCTGATGCTAATGTAACTTTTAGACGTCGTAATTCTCACTGCTATGGGTGAGCAGGCCGCTATTGAGGCTAAGGAAGCTCCCCGTCAAAACTGAAATTGAGTTGTCCTGCACAACTACGAATAACCCAACGAATAAAGTCATTGATCGGCTAGTGCGGTTCCGGTTATGTTTCTGTTCGTCATGTCATGTCTCAGCTTGCGTGGGACGAAACAGCTCCTTGGAAATCTGCTCAATGTTCCGGCTCTGTCGGGCCGGGACTTCCAACAGCCATGGGAGTTAACGGCAATACGGGGGTTTGATTCAATGTTTCCGCTGGTAGTGGGGGTGATGGACGGAACTCATAGTTGCTTCGCTCTCCCCGCGCACACACACATAACTACCGCTTGTAGCTAGGCGTAAGGTCATGAGGCATGTTCAGACTTCGTGGATGGATAGATGGTATTCAAAGCCTGGCCCACACAATCAATGAATTGCTGCCCTGGGTTTGATGACTGATTACATTGAGCTTTCTACTTGTGATGATGGTCTGTAAACATACGGCGGTACCATTGTGGATGACTTATCTGACATGAGCTTCGAAAGAAAACTTCTCGTTGCGGTTGAGGATGCCCTGTGTGTTGCATCGCCCGCAAGCTTACAGCCCCTATCGTAAAGATGTCGGAACATCCTTCAAAGGATCCAAGCTTGACAGACAGTTGAGCCTCAGCGATTAGCTACTCAACAAGAACATGTCTTAAGAATCTTGCACTCGCCCCCGAATCAAATCTGGGATGGCACCTGCATGGAATTCCCTGTGAGCCTAATGATACCCTTCACCCTACGCTCCAACATGGTTAGATGTACAGATTCTGGAGAGCGTCTCAATAGTAAGCCCACGTCCTTGGAAGTGGTTGAAATCCTCTTCCCTGTAATGCAGGCACCAGTGACTCGGGGCAAGCTTGAGATGAGTGTGGAGTGGATGAGATGCAAAACAACACATTAGCGATCCAAAAATGGGTGTAGCTTGTGGCTAATCAAATTATTTCTACGAGCGTCAGGGACGAAATCCAGTTCCCAGTTCGACGATGAATTGAAATGATAGTTTTACGGTTGTTGGTTGAGGATTGGATTTCCGTGGAAATTCACGCTCCTTTGGGAAACCGGAACATCGCCAATTGGTCAATCGGCGTGATGTCTTCAACATCAGATCCACATCATCAAACTTCCTCCAACTCACCAAAATTTTAAACCCATGATAAGGACATCTTCTATTCTGGTTGCATCCGAAAAGCCATTGGGAAATCTGTCATATTTGGAAAGGTTTCGGCGCTCACCGCCGCGTCAATTCCATGGCACCAACGAAATACCACCGCCTCCCAGCAGGCGAGCGCTGCGAAGAATGTGGCGCGCGCCAATGGTACAGCGAAGACGCACTGCGATACTGCCGAAACGGGCACCGCCTTGAAGGCTTTGCTGAGCACGACACAGGCGAGGATGACTTTGGCGCAGGCAAGGGCCGCGTGCACCGCGCGCCCAAGGTCCGCCGCAAGCGCATCGCCATCAAGCTCCGCGGTCGCTCCGCGGTCGCTCTGTACATCGAGTGTCTCCAGGTTATCTTGCGACACCAGGTTGCGTGGCTGCTGCGGGAACGTGGTGCGCCGGCGGAACTGGAGGCGGTGGTGAAGGCACTGTGGGAGCTGAGAGTCAGGGACGTACCGTTGAGTATTGTGGGAGAAGAGACGGTACGTGCGGGGCAGCTGGGTGCGGAGAGTGGCAATGATTTGGGGACCGGGAGCTCGGGTGCGTCGGAGGACGATTTTATGGAGTTGAGCAATGCTGGGTCGGAGTCGAACGGTCGTCGGAGATGGGGTCCCGAGCCGGGCAGAAGGAGGATGCCTCGACTGGTGGAAACGCTGGGGCTTTGCTATCTAGGGTGTTTGACCCTGTGTCTGCCTGTCGCGACGGCGGATTTCTGTGGGTGGGCGCAGAGGGGTGACATACTTTTCCTCACGGCGGTACGTGCCTTCGGAAATTCCTCGTTGGTAACGAGAAAAGGTTAACTAATGGAGGTCTAGATATACAAAATCCCCAAGCATGTCCTGGACAGATTACCGCCCGATTACCATCGAGCATTACAAGTCCACGACCATATAAAACCGGGCTTACTACAGTCTGTCGCACAGGAGCTCGCTATCACCTATAACCTGAACTACGAAATCGTATTCCCGCCGCTGAACTACGTCCCGATTCTAGTTGAAAACATCAAAGAACTCACACTACCAGTGGAGATCTACCTGGTAGTGAAATGCCTGATTCGAATTCTCGAGATCGAGTTCAAATACCCCAAAGGGGATCCTAAACGGCTTCGCCCCATCGACAACCCCGAAACTCTTCTTCTGGGGCTCATTGCCGTTGCCACGAAAATACTGCACCCCATGGACGGAGTATCAAGGCCGCCTGTGGATGGCGGAGATCCTAGGGGTCTGCAAATAGACTGGACCGTGTGGGCGGAATGCATGAGCAAGAAGTCGAAAGCGAAGGCAGATGGCCTCGAACCAGGCACCGAATTCCGCGTCTCGGGGGATGACGCTTTTCAAATGAGTGAAGCGAAGATGGACGATTACATGAATTGGTTCGAGAAAACGTGGATTGGACCGGCCGATGATCCCAAGACACCAGCTAGGATCCGGGACTTGTTCAAGACAAGTCAGGAGACCCCTCGAGCGGATGCGGCTCCGCAGCATCACTCAGGCACTGGGGATTTGGAAGAGGATGCAATGAGGAAGAGGTACTGCATCGTGAACAGCACGATGAAATCGATTGCCGCCCAAGCGGATCCACCACCTACGGGCAAAAGAACGGCCGAGAGACTGGAAAGGGACTTCTGTCCCATGTGGCCCACAGTGGAAGATTTACCCGAAGCGGCGGAAATATTTTATACGGAGGTTGCCAAAGTGGGTGCAATACCGCTGGAGACGCTGGTAGCAGCCACGGCCCAGGTTGAGAGGAAACTGGAGGTTTGGAATAAGGAACAGACGAGGAGGAGGAAAACGGCTAAAAGTGATGAGGAAGAAGACGATATGGGCAAAGAATTATATTTGGGCTAAGTTAGTGTTAAGAACAGGCGAACCCTATGAATTCAGCCATGCTGTATCCAAATCGCTCGTACAAACAGTTTGAAGTATTCGAAGTGGACAAAATGGCAACCGCAATTTCTTGCTTCACTTCACTTGTCTTGAGTTCGTCGTTCATTTGGCTTTTACTCATGAATGAGAACCCCTAATACTTCAATGTATTTACCAGCCGGGAGTAATTCCTCTCACTCCATACGGACTTCCTGATCATAGTGATACATTGCGGAAAGCAAGTGCTCCGTACTATCATATTTGAAGGATCACCACCCCCACCTGAGAGGTAATGCTGCCCCCACCTCGTGCAGTCCTATTGTTTCAACAATGGGAGTTCCGGGAAACACGAAGGAAGGGGGGATAGATTAGTGGGACAATGGAGACACTTTGAAATGTCAGGGCCTTTGGAGGTAGGCGTATACCTCTTGATAAACTACTATGATTCTTCCTCTACTTGCAAAGTTAACATTGTGAAAGCTTCTTGAGCGGGCCGATGCATGAACACGCATCTCTTACTCGCATACGCACACTTTTATGCAAGGCTTCTCTTTCTCTGTCTTAGAAACAGCCAGCCTCACTTTTGGTCTTACTGGACACAATATGCTGGCACCAAGCGTGATACCGGCAACTTACGCCTCGATCCCTGTACGCACGCATTTGAGCGACAGCGAAACCTCGTCACATAGTTTAGACAGTACAGTAGCTGACACGACGGATGATCGTGTTCATGGATGAGCTTTTATCTGCTGCAGTTCTTGGTGAGTAACTTGGGTACCGCAACAAGGTTGCGTTCATCCGATGTGGGCGCAGGGCGATTAGATTAGAATGTGACTCTGAGACGAGACCATCCAATGTGTGTTGATTCTCGTTCTTGCTGAAGGTTCACATCAACAAAACGTAGCACATGCGATATCTTCATTTTGTGGAGTGTAGTTGAACCTACCGCACTTGTTTGGTCAACTCGGCCCCATATTCTGAGATCGGGGAAAGGAGCACTATTCCACAATGACGTCCTGCCGACACCCTATGCCGCTGCGCAGACGATGGGCAGCTGCGCGTTGCTCTTGCATCCCCTCATGCCCAGGAAATCGAATGGCGACTCGATGCAAATAAGATCGATGGAGTTCTGCGTTGTGCAAGACCGGTTGAATACTACCGATCTTGACGTCATAGACTGGCAACTATCCCCAGTGACGGAAACGTCGAGTCTATGATGACGGCGACACGTCATACTTGTGTTTTGATTACCCCTGGCTACGATCATTCACGTAAAACATTGAGAAATGGCATCAGAATGCATGGGAAATGGTTCGATCACTGGGCTTACCTGTCTGAAACAGCCTAGAATGGGGACTGGCAGACTGGCAGGAAGCAGGAGGTCGTCCTGCAGGCGCGTTTGATCGGGCTATGTCACATGGGATTTGACAACGGTAGTGTCATCCCATATTGATAGTTTGGCGTAGCTCATAATAAATATCCACGAACCCCCTGATGTTAACCGATTTCACCCTTACCTTCTCGACACTCAAGTACATCATTTCGTGACCACAAATAATTGCTCAAGCATTCACAGCATCACTAAACCTTTAGTCGCCATGTCTTTCTCCAACACTGATACTGGCAACAAGCCCGCTGACCCCTACAAGGCAGCCAACCTCGACAACAATGTGTCTTTAGATGAGAAGATGAAGGCCTTGGATAACTTCACGCAGTCCTGTCAGTTCGGTATGATGACAACTCGTGATGCAAGCTCACAACGTCTCATCTCACGTTGCATGGCCTGTGTTGCCAAGGTAAGTCGCTCCCCACACTTCGTATCTAAAGTGTATTCTGACAACATCACAGGAATCCGGCGGTACCAATCTCCTCTTCTTCACTAACACAGAGTCCAACAAGACCAACGAGCTGAAATCCGACCCACACGTTAACATATCCTTCCTCGACGGCTCCGGCCAGTGGGCTTCCATCTCAGGGAACACAGAGATTGTAACGGATCGCAGTCTCATACAAAAGCACTACAGCCCAACGTTGAAGGCCTGGATTGGTGATTTAGGTGATGGAGTTCACGACGGGTCTGAGAAAGATCCGCGGATCGGCATTATTCGTGTGAAAATGGAGACGGCGACCTATGCGGTATCGGCTAAGTGGGCGTTGGGACGTGCTATTGAGGTGGCCAAGGGTGCGATTACAGGCGAGGCGGCAACTGTGAATAAATTGAGGGAGGTCTCGGAATCTGAGGTGCAGCAATGGCGCGCCGCTCATTGAAGTGAGAGAATTTTAAGGGTTTAATGTTCAGCGTCAGAATTTTGTTAAGATTAGACAACATGTGGCGATTGTTAATTCAAACCCGAAAGAACTTCCAACCATAAATTTTGATCATTGGCTGAATTTCGGTTTCGATGTTAGCTGTATGTTGTGGCCCAGGCCTCTTGCCAAGAATTCTTATTCAAAGCGAACTCTACCGTAAAATCACGTTCCAATTCATGTGCCCTGTTCCCTAGTAATACAAGGCTGTGTAATGGCAGACCCAAAGCCTCATCAACATCACACAACTCAGCCAAGGTTCCAGCCACGAACTTCTCAGTTTTCCCACCAACACGAGCAGCACCGATAGCCAGACTAGCAGGTCCGTAGACCCCCTCACCGCGTTCCTCCTCAATCTCGAGCATCTGTCGGGCGCATTGGCCCACCGTCATGTAGCGCGGAGACTCGAAAATGCGGCGCCCGCGAGCCATATTCTCCAGGCTCTGCTCTTTAACCTTGATGTCGAGTAGCATGAGGGTGTGGAGACCAACATCACGATTCTCCCGCACGCGATCGTAGAAAGACGACGGCCGCCAGGTCTCCGTGAAGAACACCATACTGACTGTCTGCCCGAAATTGTACAGCTGCAGACCGCAAGCGCCGATGGCGCTCATGATGGAGGCATTGGGGATGGTGCGCACGGGAATGGATCGCTCGCGCGCCCTGATCACGATGTCGGTGTGTGTCGTGGCTCCGAACGGGTCGCCGACTACGAGGAAGGCTACGTCTTCGGTATCGGCGGATTCGAGAATGGCGTCGCTGCCGGACTCGACCATTTCGCGGTCCGCGACAATGATGGGTCGGCCATAGTAGGATTCCTACTGTGTGAATTAGCGTTAGCCTAGTTGGTCTGTTGGTCGTTGGGGAGGGTTTGAGCTTACGAGGACGGATTGGCCAACGAGCAGGATGCTGGTGTAGGCCTCGAGGTAGACTCTCGATGCTTTTTTGACGATTTCTAGGCCTTTGACCGTGATGTCTGTTTCATCGGACAATCCCAGTCCAACGAGGTACAACATGTTTGCGGGTAGCTTGGGTATCGGAAAGCCGGTGAATAAGTTCGAGTGACAGCGGATCTGGTCAGGACCCTCAATGTCTAGCTTTCGGCAGAACTTCTGCTAAGTAGATTCAATAGAGTTTCCGTACTCCGTGCTCCATCGCGCATAATGTTGATCGACCATCGACAAAAAAAATGCTGGAGGGGCAATTCTGATCGTCGCGGGGTAGATTTGCAGGGGTCTATGTACAGTGTCACCGTACAGTGCGCGCTGTATGCGCGGCGACTCTCGCATCACCCCTGTTCGAAATGCTGGGTGTTGGTAAAGTACGGAGTGCCGTGCCAGTCCTTACATTCGCTCCAGTCGCACTGGGGACCGTTCAGAAACTATGTAACACTCTACACAACAGCTACGTTTCGCTCGGGTTCACCACCCAGAAACTCGCCAAAATGGCTTCAAAAAAAGGGTCAGCCTACGGGCAACCCGCCTCTGACACATCTTTCCGCAAAAACTACGATCTCGATGCCGCAGCATCGCGCTTCAAAGAGCGCGAAACGGTGGAACGCGCCGAGGCGAAAGCGCGTTACGAGGCCAAGATGGCAGGAAAGCGGTACTACAAGCCCACGACGGGCAACCAGACTTTCACCGAGGCCCGTTCCCGTGCCGTCGACTTCAATGCCATGGTAGGAAGGACGCAGCTAGTGCCGGCTGGAGGTGCCGTGGGCATGCGCGGCCAAGGCGCCGGTATCTACTGCGACGCCTGTGACTTGCGCTTTAGAGACAATCTTAGCTGGCTCGACCATCTGAACTCCCGGCAACATTTGCAGGCCATTGGTCAGACGGATGAGGTTCGCAGGGCCTCTGCGAAAGAGGTCCACGACATGATCACTATGCTGTGGGAGGAAAAAGAGCGATTGAAACACGATGAGGTTATCACGCTGCAGGAACGTCTCGATGTGCAAGAGAAGAAGGATGACGAGGAGCGCGAGAGCAAGCGCCAGAAGAGACGGGAGGTTGCCGAGCGTAAGAAAGAGGGGCGCGAGAAAGAGAAGATGAAGACGCTCGAGTACGGGGAGGACGTGAGGAATGCCGGCGAACACGATGTCGACGATATGATGGGTATGGTTGGCTTTGCGTCTTTCGGCTCTTCCAAGAAGAAATGAATCACTATCTTGAAATACTATTCATGGTGTTGAGTTATCAAAATGCTGGTAGTCGGTGACTAAGATATGCCGTATCCGCTTCGATGCCATGTCCTCGTCCTCTTCATAACCTCGCCTTTCAAATCGCCTTTCTAAAATAGTCGATTTGTCCGCAACACTCGGACAATGTACCGGCAACTGTACTTGCTTAGCAGTTTGTGCCCGATTAAACAAGCAAGTACTATACTGACCAGCATATTGTCAGGGTATTCCGGGCGAATCGAGTATGGTTCATTTGGATCCTCCCCCAGCTTCTGTCCGCGCACTTCGGGTTGTTCAGTTTTGTATGAAAACTAGTAATGTTTGATTGAAAGGTCGCCTTTGGCCGATCTGATCGCTACGAGAAATGTAACAGCTGAACCTTGAATTCATGGTGAGGAGATTGACGAGTTGCGGACGGATTGCCTGACTGGCTGGAGCATACTGGTGCTTTGAGCCAACCTAGGATTGCACTTACCGAAGTATTGATAGCGCCGAATGTTTACCGTATCTCGTACGGCACCTCGAATTATGCAATCGAGCGCGGTTCGGTTTTCATGTATCAATGCACAGAACCTTCGAGTTAGATTATCCTTTCCATCGCATTCCCAATATCCAGCCCAAATTTACGGCAACAATGGTCCCCAAAGCGTCCCAGGTCACCCGAGGGGTGTCCGTCAGCATTGTCCTCAAAGCCGATCAACTTACCGGGCGAGAGGTGCAAGGAGTTGTAAGCCAGGTCCTCACGCGCGGAGACCACCCTCGTGGGATCAAAGTGCGGCTTATAGACGGTCGCATTGGTCGAGTGCAGCGTTTGGTCACCGATACGGTCTCTCAAATGGATGGCGCCAGTTCCTCTGATCTAAACGGAACTATCCTCGCTGCTGAAGGCAGTGACATAAATTCTGCAAACCGGGCCCCAGGAAGGCAGCAACACCGCATCCGTGATCGCGACTTCCGGCTCGACGAACATAGTGAGGCTCCGCGCGACCAGATCGATCTTGCTGCGTATATGGTTGCTCCGAAACGCAAGAAAGGGAAGAAAGGCGCAGCGTCACAACCCGCTCAGGAAAATGTCGCTCCAGATACATCGTCTTCACCTCAAGTCAGCTGTCCCGTTTGCGAAGTATTCAAAGGGGATGAAGCCGCAGTGGCGCATCATGTGTCGGAGCATTTCGAAGCATGAGGGGCGAGATGAAATCTTTCAAGATGACACGGTTGACAGGCCGAGAAGCCCTTTTATTGCTGTTGTGCCTTCCTTGAGAGAGCTGGTCCCAACTCATACACGGAACTTCGTCAGGGTTTCCAACACTTTGCGATCACTTCTAGGTTAGTTCGAAATTACTAAGATGACGTGCTACTCGGCTGGGGATTTTGGGAAAAGATCCACCTGGCCGAAGCTGGAAAATCTGATGTTGTCAGTTGTTCATTCCATGCCCCCCCTGTCCATGAGGACCTTGAGGGCCAGCGCCAATACTGGCTCAGAAAGGCCAACCGGGTCATCAAGCTCACATCTTAACAATTTTGCAAAATATCCAATCGACATTTTCCCACCCTAGACAATCCACTCTTACTCTTTGTACTGTTACCAAAACCATCGTGATGACAGCCAGCGAGGCAACAGCCAACGACATACGCGATGTCATCATCATTGGCGGCGGGCCCGCTGGCCTGGCTGTAGCCTGCTTCCTTTGTGAACCTCTGCCTGCCGCTTCCTTCACGGACACAGAACACCAGCGTTACTTCTGGCTTCGAAAGCACACGGGCAAGCTGAGCATCAAGAATCGCCGGAATGGCTCCGTCACTACTGCCAAGGAAAACAAGAACACTCAGCAGACGGATATGCTGGTTCTGGATGCTAGCGGCGAGGAGTGGATGGCTCGTTGGAAACGCCTGTTCAAGACCTTCGAAATCCCTCACCTGCGCAGTCCTATGTTTTTCCACATCGATCCTGCTCAACGTGATGGCCTACTCTCCTACGCCCATATGAACGGCCGAGGCTCTGAATTAAGAGAGCTCACCGGATGCGTGGGGAAGGAACAGAGCAAGCATCGCCGTAAGCAGCTAATTAAAAAAGGGAGACAACCTAAGTCTGAGCCCACGGTTGACGAGCGAGACCGCAACGACTATTTCGTTCCCTCCACCCCCCTATTTGAGTCTCAATGCACGGATCTGGTTGATCGATACCGTCTCCGCAAAGGCCTTTTGCGGCAGGAGAAAGTCATGGACATCCAGTTCGACTATTTTGAAAATCTCGACGAAACCGACAAGGTGTTCATGGTCAAGACTAATTGCGGTGTCCACTTT
>JAOYMO020000009.1:787-20788 GCA_025802455.2 Iodosphaeria phyllophila | reverse complement strand
AAAACGGGGGGAGGGGGGGGGGGGGGGGGACAGAAAGAATAACAAACGTGTTCGCTCGTTCCCGGACAGAGAAACGGGAGATGTCGTGAGTATTACGTGGATACATAGACTGAAGAGGGGGGGGGGTAGTACTTTTCTATACTCCGTCTTTCCTTATCTCTTGTCCCAGGTCCCATCTCGGTCACTTTTGACTGGTGAAGCCAGTCCTTCGTAGATACGTAGAGATATAACTAGCCTTCCACTTTCCCAACATAGCAAAAGAAAGCATGGCAAGATGGGAAGAGGTCAAGCGAGAGAGAGACAGAGAGAGAGAGAGAGAGAGAGAGAGAGAGAGAGTAAGACGGGGCTGAAAGGACTTAAGCCTCGCCATCAGCAATCGCAAGCCGCTGCTTGGTGGTCTTCGCCTTCTTACTCCCACCAGCTTTCCTCTTCTTAGCGGCCGGCGTAGCTGCCGCAGACTCAATGGGGGTCGCCGTGCCCGACGGCTTGGATTCATCGTTGAAGTTGCCCTCGCCTGCCATCCAAATTAGTCACAGCCCGCCCACTCACACGCAAAAAAAAAAAAAAAAAAAACAAGGATCAAAAAGAAACAGAGAACTCACCCTCGTGATACATCTCATCCAAACTGACCGCCTCCCCCCTCTTCCTCTTGGCCCCACCCCCACTCCCACCTTTCTTCTTCATCGCTTTCTCCATCTCCCCGCTCTCCAGCATCTCCTTCTCGCGGCGCTCAATCAGCTCCGCCTGGTCGTCGTCCGCAAGCCACATGGCAATGTCCTTGTTCCTGTTCTCTGCGGTAGGTCTCCGGCCGCTGAAATCGACGCCACGTGCACCGCCGCCTTGGATGACTACGCGCTGCACTTCCTCTTTCTGCAGGGCACGCTTGCGGATGCGCTCTTCAATGGTGCCGCGGGTGATGAGGCGGTAGACGGTGACTTGTCGGGTCTGGCCGAGACGATGGGCGCGGTCCATGGCCTGCGAGTCGATGGTGGGGTTCCAGTCGGAGTCGTAGAAGATGACAGTATCGGCCGAGGTAAGATTGATTCCCAAGCCGCCGGCACGCGTGGAGAGCAGGAAGATGAAGATCTCGGGCCTGGTCTGGAAGTCGGCGACGGTGTCGCGGCGATCCTCGAGTTTGGTGGAGCCATCGAGGCGGCAGTACTTGTAGTTACGGTAGGTGAGGTACTCCTCCATGAGGTCGATCATGCGAGTCATCTGGAAGTAGAGCAGAACGCGGTGGCCTTCTTCCTTGAGCTTGAACAGGAGCTGGTCGAGCTTGGCGAGCTTGCCCGAGTCGGTGACGAAGCGGCGCATGCTGGGCACAGATATGTTGGTGAATTTGCGCTTTTCGTTGTCGGGTTCGGGGTGCATGGCGGGTGGAGGATAGCGTTCCAGCGGGATGTTCTGCGTGATGAGGGCGGTCGCTTCGTTGGCTTCGGGTCCGAAGAGGGACTTCCGCATCTGTGTGTTGAAGAGAGTATCCTGGCGTTCGACCATGGCGGCTCGCGTCCCTTCGCACGACACTTCAATGGGTGGGGCAGTCGTCCTGGGACGAGCGGCCTGTTCCAGCCTGCTCAAGCCCGAGTCCCGCCATCTGGTTTGGGAGATGTTCATGAGATTTCGCATGGCACCCTCGATAGCGACCTCAGCGAGAGGCTTCCGGTCGGCCCGATCTCGTATGTTGAACAAGGCGTGGAGCGGCGTGAAGTCCTTGTCCTCGGGTTCGTCGTATGCTACATTCATTTGACCCAGACGGTTCTGATTCTTGACCAGATCCACAGCACGAGAGAAGAGGTCGGTATGGCTGGCGCGGAAAGCCTCTTGGGGGCTGGCGTTGGTAAACCGCAAGAATGAAAACGCTCCCCCCTCTTGTGTCGTGCTATCCCGGACGTGATCGGGCGACCAGATATTCATCATGTGGTTGAGATACTTGTTGCGGTGTCCAGCAACTTGATTATCCTTCCCGGGCTTGTACAGCCTCCCGCCTTCGGTCCAGACCAGGCGCGGTAAGTTGTATTCGACCATGCTGCGGGTGGAGTAGCCAACGGCGACCATGCTTCCCTCTCTCACGAACGAGGCGGTCTCGGCAAAGTAGCCAAGAGAAAAGGGGCTCGACGTGTCGGCGCGCTCAAAGAGATCGGGGTGATTGCACACCTTGCGGAACTGCATGACAAGATTCATCAGGGTGCCCGAGTCCTGGTCGTCGCCCAGAGTGACCTTCTCGATCAGGTCCATTATACTGATCTGATTGCGCAGGTTGCGGTACATGGCGCGCTGCCGGTAGGCGAGATCGCAGACGACATCGAGCTCGATCTTGTCACCAAGCTCCTTCTGCACATGCTTCTTGACACGACGCAACATGAAGGGCTTCAGAATCATGTGCAGACGCTTAAGCTGGTCCTCGTTCAGCGTCGTGTTGCTCTGGGCGTGGGATTCGATATCTTTGGAGAACCATTCACTGAACTCGTCGTGAGAATCGAACAGGGAGGGCATGATGAAATGCAGCAGAGCCCAAAGCTCTTGCATGTTGTTCTGGATGGGCGTACCCGTGAGCAGGAGACGGTTGCGGCAGTGGAAACTGAGCAGGCACTTCCATCGCGAGCTCTGCGAGCTCTTGATAGCCTGCGCCTCATCCAAGATCATGTATTGCCATCGCATCTTCTGGAAGTAGGCGACATCGGACACGACGAGCTGGTACGAGGTAACCATGACATGGAAGGGGGCGTCCTTCTTGTACGTGTTGTGTCTGCGATCCCAAAACTTGCGCAGCACTTTGCGGTCGTTGGCGTTGCCCCAGTATGGCAAGACCTTGAACTCGGGCACGAACTTGGCCAACTCTTGTTGCCAGTTGTGCAGAGTAGAGGCCGGGGCGACGACCATGTAGGGGCCCCAGATGTCGTGGACCTCAGCCAAGTAGGCCATGACGGATATGGACTGGACCGTCTTGCCGAGACCCATCTCGTCGGCCAAGATGCCGTTGATGCCTTGCTCGTACAAGTTGGCCAACCAGTTGAGACCTTTCAGCTGGTACTCCTTGAGCTGACAGTTCAGCAGCTTGGGCTGTTCGATCTCGACATCGCCCAGCCCCGTCGGGTTCTGGAAGTTCATCTCGCCATCCTCGTCCATGTCCGCTTCCGGCTTGTTGAACTCACGAGCCTTCTGCTGGGCTTCGGCGATGGCGCTTTGCGCATTGGCCATGGCGGCGGCCCGCAATACACTCTCATCCTCCTCATCAAAGTCCAGCTTGTTAAAGTCGGTGACTTTGGTCCCGATGGGGGCATCTGCAGAATCTGCTGCTGCTTCTTCGGCCGCTTTCGCTTCTCCTCCGGTGGCCGAGACGTTGGCAGCAGCGGCGGCGGCGGCCACGTCGGGATCGTCCGTACTCCGCTCCACCTCGTCCGTCTTGATCTTCTTCCCGATAAAGTGGGAGTAGAGCTCGGTCTGGGAGATGAGAAAGTTGAGCTTCCGCTTCTGTCGAGCGGCTTCGCGATCGGCCTCCTCCTTGCGGGCATTCTCGATTTCCTGCTTCTCGGCGGCTTTGCGCAGGTCACGTTCCTCGCGCTCGTTACGCTTCCAGAAACCCGTCATGTCACGCATGCAGCGCTTGGCCCGGGCCTGCAGGTCCTTGGTCCCCTTGTTGGTGCGCAGCTGCCACCGCTTGGCCTCCTTGGAGGCCAGGATAGCCGTCTTCTTGAGGTTGGAGGCCTTGGTGGCGTACGAGTCCATGGCTAGCTTGTACGACTTGGAGACATCCTTGCGTGAGAGATCACGCCAAATTTGATCATAAATCTGATTGTAGCCCTTGGATTGGAACTTGATTTCCAGTGGTTTCAAGAGAGACTCATCAGCCGCCGCTGCTGCTTTGTTATTCTTGGTCTTGACCGTCTTCTTCTCTTCTGGGGGCAGCTCCGTATCGCTGGAATGGGGGGATCTCTCCCTCTTGGAGCTCCCATCCGCCTCCTCGTCCAAGTCTCTGCCCCTCTCCGTATCATTGTCTTTGTTCTTGTCCTTGTCCTTGTCCTTGTCCTTGTCCTTGGACTTGCCATCTTTACTTGTTGAACCCTGGCGGATCTTGAGTCGGATCTGTCTCGTTTCTTCCTTGGATGGGAGTTCCTGGCCCGCATCCAGAGCGGCTTGAGCGGCTTCAGCCGAATCTTTCTCTGCCTGTTTCTGTTCCTTGGACTTCTTGGGCCGGATGCCTGAGCGTTTCCCTTTGCCGTCTTTGGGTTTGATGCTGGACTCGGACTCGTTGGCATTGACACTGGGCGTAGCTTGAAGGTGAGATTGGGATTGGGATTGGGATTGCTGAGGAGTGCTTGCCAAAGCCTGGAACGTGGACATGGTACCTCCTTCCATGTTGAGATCCAAGGGAGTCATGTTGCGAACGGGACCCTTGATGCCCTTCTGGAGAATGAGCTTGGTCTGCTGTGCCTTTTTATTGGCACGCTCAGCAGCCAGTAGATGTTTCTGTCGCTCCGACTCGTTCTCGGCAGCATCGGCCTTGGCTAGAGCCGCCTGTTGCTGTTCCATCGTGACCATCATCGACTTCTCGCGTCGGCGTTTGCGTTGCATGTCCTTCTTGCGTTCCTTCTCGGCCTGCAACTCGCGATCTCGGACCTCCTGCATAGCCCCATCGTAGTGATGTTCCTCGTAGCGTCTCCTGCCAATGTTGCCGCTATCATCAAGGCGCCGTTCCTGAGCATCCACCACATCATATCTGCGTAGCCTCCGCGTGCTGACTTCGTCTTCATACATGTCCAGCTTGCGCTTCTTACCGCGTTTCTGATAAGCAGTGTATTCCAGATCCAGATCGGAGAGATCGAATTCATCAGCGTCCTTATCCAGCTGATCCATCAACTTCTCGATCTTGACCTCGGAATCCGCCGGGATCGTCCGGACTTTGGGCTGTCCATTAGCCTGCCGTTTAGTCGATGACGACGAAGACGATGACTTGATTCCATTCTCTTTCGCTTTGGACGCGTGGCTACTGTTGTTGGTCTTGGGGGTTTTGGCCGTAGAGGATGGGCGTGCATTCTTCGTGGGAGCAGGAGCAGGAGCAGGAGCAGGAGCAGGAGCAGGAGCAGGAGCAGGAGCAGGAGCAGGAGCAGGAGTAGGAGTAGGGTTCTCCTTATCTCGCTCCTTCTCTGTTGACTCTCTCAATATCGACTCTCGGCCTTTGCTCTTCCCCTTAGTCTTCCTGGCTGGCTTCTCCTTCGCTTCTGGTGTCGGAGCTGCTGTTGGTTTTCGGAGAGGCTCGGCGTTCGAAAGGATATTGGAGAAAGACATGAGTTCGGCTGCACGACTTGGCGTCTGTGAAAAGATGAGTACTCAGACATATCAGTCGACATATCTCAGTCGACATCTCCTGGAGCTTGATTGGATTGGTTCAATACATACGCTAGATGCCGCATTAGTTGGAGTAGGTTCGGGGTTCAAAATAGACGACATGGATACAGCCGGCGTTTGCACAGCTTCGTGATGGGGTTCGTGATGGGGTTCGTGATGGGGTTCGTGATGGGGTTCGTGATGGGGTCGATGGCGCGACGAGGGGGACTTGAGGTTAAGCGCTTTATTAGTCGGGCTCATCGACCCGTCCCTCGACGCGCCGTATCCGTTTCGTTTCCCGGTAGAATGCGACACCGGACTTCTGCTGCGTCGAGCTGAATCTGCGCCTGCTAACGCCGTAGACGATGAGGATGACTGCCCGTGTCCGTTACGATACTAGACGCGTTGTTTTTTTTTTTTGGCAATTAGTATGCACCATGCATCATTCAACTGGTTCGTGTCTACACGCGCGGTACGTGCGTTCGGCCGTGATGCAGCTGTATTGGTGTTGTGCTTGGCGGTTGCTGATGATGGGAAAGTGATGGTCAAGTGGAAACGACAGGCGTCAAAAATGGTCAAGGAAGAATGAAAGTGCACATAAGACACGATGATGGAATCATGGCAATGGTGAAACGCCGTGATGATGCAACATGTCATGTCATGTCATGGGGGTTTGTTTAGTGATGAGGTGCAATCGCCCTTAACTCAGCAGGACCAACACTTTTTAACTGCCTGAGTTGTGTTGAAATTATCGATGCGCGGTGCGATACGATGTGATGCGATGGAAAGAGGGGAGATGATGTCAAGTGGGTTGAACAATAATGATGAAAATAAGGTTCCCAAGTCAGCAGTAAGAGACAGCAGCAGCAGTGGCAGCAGCACCAGCAGCACAGTAGCAATAGCAAGTTGTGGTTTGCTAGCCTCTGGTCGTGATGGGCCCCCAACTTCCAAAACTCCGCTTGGGGTCTTCGGCGTCGCGTGTACCACGGGCGGCGGCGGTGCACTTTCTACCACATCCGGGTAATCGCCTCCCTCATCTCTGTTTTAGACACGGAGCTTGGGTGGAACTAGAACACGGCACCTATTGTCCCCGACATGCCACAACCACACTGCCAGACTACCAGACTACCAGACTACCTTCACTCTACCGTAGTCGAGTCAAAAGGAAGATCGAAAAGCTGGCTGGATGCACCAGAAGTCCGCAAACTTCTGCCCATCTGGCACAACGTGTCGCCAGATGGAGCCCAGCTCCATGCAGCCAGTCGCAGGAAAGGTAGACCAGTACAAGACCATGAGAATGTGAGAGTGTGAGACCGTGCAAAAGACGCGCTGGCTTCGAGAACTGGGAAACAAGGAAAAAGCGCAAAATAAAATAGATTCAAGTGTGGAAATAGAAATGGCATTGCGACAAAACAACAATAGTCCTGATGATAGACAACAAGACAAAACCTACCTGTTGTTGTTGTTGGTTGGGGTGTGAGTTGGTGGTATGCGGGTTGGGATGTTGTTGATTCGAATGGTGGCTTGAATGTGCATGCTGGTGATGGTGCTGTTGATGATGATGATGTTGAGATGGCTGTTGCGAAAGCGGATGCGAAGACTTGGTCGACCAAGAATCCGCCGGTCGCGGTGTGCGCGCTACATCGGCTAGCGGGTCATAGAAGTTGCCCGACGTTTTCTTCTCGCGCGGGTAATCCGAGTGCGGCGGCGAAGCCATCGTCGGTTGCCCCTTCCGCTCTCTGCGCGCAAGAGACAGCTCCTGCGAGCTCGGTCGATATCAGTCTAGGTGGGGCTTGCGCTCTGGCGGCCGAAGAAACGATCAGAAACCCGTGTCTCGCGCGGCTGGTGTGCTGGGAGATTCGTCTTCAGCGACCGTCGTTCATGGCGATGGAGGGCGTGGTGGAGATGGTAGTGATCATGATTGGCGAGAGCGCCCTACGAACGGTACGGGAGTCTGCAAAAGTGCACCTCGTTCGTGCAGAACTTCAGCTTACCTCAGTCAAGCTCAGATCATTTGTTTGGGTTGGCAGCTTTGCAAGTCGTGAACAAGGGCGCACGGACGGACTGTGGTGGTGGTACGTATCACCGACCGGATCTTGAACAACCACGTGAAGGTTCGGGGGAAAACAACAACAAAACGAGAAAGGAAGATCTTCGTGGATGAACAATTTCTACAACCAACCGACAATCGCCGCGGCTTCCATTGTTGTGGTGCTGGCTCTAACTTGATAAGTGAGTAAGTATCACAAACACAAATCTTGATGGTGCACAAATCAGGCCATCCCGCCGATACACTGCTTGGTCTGGTGTGCGTGGGACGAAGGTGTCCCTCCCTTCGAGCCACCTCCCGCTTCTCCTCATCGACCGGCCAGAATCCCTGAGCTCTCATCCAGCTTCGTTCCTGGCAGGCATCGCCAAGCCTCGTGGAGTGCTGTGTAGCAAGTCAATCCAGTGAGAGCCTGTTATTATTACTCATCGCGGAACTGTAACTTGGCAAAGATGAAGAGAAATCACATCTTTGAATTCCTGTTTCGCGAAATCTCTCCCAGCAATCCGTCCACGACATTGTGTAAACCTTGATCTCGTCGTCCAATTTTCCATCTGTCAACCCTCCTCACGACCGCCCGTGACAGCTCAATTCCGCGGCTGACAGGTGCACTCTCTTTCTGCACTCGCCTCACCTCCCCTTTTCTCACGCTCCGATGCATGACAGGTCTGGTCCTGAGATAAGCGCCCATCATGCCATCAAGGAAGACGCGTGGCTGTCGCGAGTGGAGGTTGCGCTCGGGGAGCGCGGGTGGCAAGTGAGAGATGATGGGTGATGATGCACCGAGCACATGCCCTGCTGCGCAATCATCTACTGCATGGGGTAAGATTTGTTTCTTTGCTCGGCTTTCGAGCTCAACTGGGCAGTCCAGCCACCACATCTCTGCCATCACACATAGTATTACTGCGCGTACTTTCCCCGAGTTTGTGAGCGCTCCTGCGAGTTACGATCCAGACTTGAAATAAGGCATTTTGGTGAGAAAAAGCCAGATGCGACTTACATTTGACCCCTCACTGTATTATAGGCCAAGCTCGGAATGTTGCGCTGTGTGGGCCATCCGGTAACACCGGTCAGGCTAAAAAGCTGGAGGCCATGCCGGATCTTGACCGTCGGAGCTTGCTATCAGCCCTGCATGGAATGATCCGCTTGGTGGGCGACAGTCTGCGACAGTCTGCGACAGTCTGGCCACGATCCAGGTTTACCCATGTCATCTGAGATTGTCGAGGTTCTGGAAGTTGTGTGCAACGCGGTGCCGGATTCGGCTGAGTGAACTCAACAGAGCCGATTCTCACCATCGCCCCAAGCTGAGGTCGTTATCGCCTTGAAGTATAAAAACTACTGCAAGTAGGATAATAGCGCTGGAACTTGACGGATCAGTCCCAGCCTTTACTCGTTCTCAAGAGATATCAACCCGTGCACTCTCCATACGGTAAAGTACAGAAATCTCATAGGATCCCAAACTCGGAGGATTTTCTTTTCTTTTCTGAAAGTAATTACTAGAGAATCCTGACTTACCTACTAGTCAAGGTCTGACGGTACTGCCATGAGCAATTCCTTGTTGCTGAAATGCCGATTTTCGTGATGCAACCCGAACGCGGCTGTCACTGGAACGTGCTGCCCTGGTTTCTAAGGATTTCGAGGCTGCTCTCATGAACACCGACTTGACCTTGGCTTCGTGGATTCCCCAAATTTGCGGAGTCGCCAGGGTATCTACTTCAAGAACAAAAGTAGTTTGGACAACGAGGAAACGTCAGTCTCTCATGGTGTTGTTCAATTACTTCCACGAGCCATTCGAGGTGATCTCGATGAATATCTACGAAGTCATTCGCACATGGATCATCTGCATACGCTCTGGTCGTCGTCGCACAGCAGCCAAGAACTAGCTGTCGTTGATACAACCTGTAGAACAAGGCTTGAAAACTCCTGAGGAATCAAGTTAAGGACCTAGGAATCGCTTCAGGGGTGGACAGGCATGACAATGTTGGGTCTGTCAGGGCGGGGTATGACTGCTACGATTTGGAGAGAGGTGAATGCTCCCACGCTGAGATCCGAAAGGAACTCGAACTTGCTCTGCCCCCCGGGCACACCAGAGCCATTAAGGATCGAAAGGATCCAGATTTTCTCTCAGGGGCTAGTATTCAAGCGAAGCCAATGGTTCTTGGGAATACCACATATAAAATCATGAAGCTACCCGACTGGAGGTGTCTCTCGATGGACCAGAAGCTCAGAAAACATTGATCCGCGACTTGACTCCCTTGGTTCTTTCTCTCCTTCACACTCGTTTTTGCTCCATTCTTAGTTAGCCGGTCCTGTTCTTCACGTCCCGTGTTTGTCTCGGGTTGAACCCCATCGTCTTATCTCCAGTGTCTGCCTCCATCGCTCACAGCGGACACCGATTCGACTAATCCTTGGGCATCGACAACCCATTCTGAACTCACTTTTTCGAAAAATAAAACTCGATTTTCTCAACATGAAGTCGTCCGCTCTCCTCCTCGTCGCTGTGGCCACTGCAGTGTGTGGAGGTCCCGTGGACTTGCCGCGCAACTTGCCTGTACCTCCGCCGTTACCAAGGGCGGCCCCGAGTATTCCCGCACCTATCATCCCCGAGATCCCCTCGGGTTTCGAGGCCGCAGCCCTGTACTGTCACAACTTCCGTCGCGCGTGGCACGAGTCTGAGCCGATGGCGTGGAGTGATGACTTGGCGCTCTCTGCTCAGACAAGCGCCAATCTATGTCTTTTCGATCACCAATTCATGAAGATGTAAGCTGGTGCCCCTCCTGACAACATCGAACAAGCAGTAAAGGTACTCATTGCTACATACTGACCTTACGTAGCGCCCCGGAAAACTTGGTTGGTTTCCAGAGCATTGCGACATCTGGGGATTCAATGCCAGACCACCCGGCCCCCGCAATCTGCGTGGCTGTGGACCAATGGTATGCCGAGTACACGAATTGGCTGGCCAACCCCCAATCGATGGAATATAATGTGCAACATTTCAGATATATGACCTCCAAAGATGTCATGTCTATAGGCTGCGGTTGGAACTACTGCCCATCAGGAATACAGAAATACGGGACAGATGGACCCCGGTACATGCTCGTTTGCAATTACAGTAGCAAGCAGGCGGGCAGTCAGGCGACGGACATTGCGCCGGCTTGGGTGGGGGCGCCGACGGTCGACCAGACTTATACCACGGCTTGGAATTTGGTTAATTAAGGGCTGGCTACACAATACATGCGGAAGAATCAGCTTCTCCAGTCTGGATGACGCTGCTGGAGGGACTGGTTGGCGAAGACACGCATTTCTGGTCAGGATATAGCCATCTTTGGAGGATCAGTCGCTAGATATGTATTCACCTCTTTTTTGATCTTTCATTTGGATCATTTTCAGCTAGAAGAACAACAGGAAGCTCGTCGCTCCATCTCGAACAGAATTCTCGAAATAAATGAGGTTGTAAGGTAGTAGATGTGTCCATGATGATATATACGTACCACGCCGATATTCTATTGCTATTAAGTCCATGGTGGTCTGTAATGTTTTGGCCATTCAATCGCGTGTGTTGCTCTAATGCATGGCAATCAGTGCAAGCTTTCCTTTCGCCAATGACTCTTGTCACTGGGGTCGAAATCCCAAGTGTTACGATGCATTCATGACTTGACGCTGTATTTCCAATACGGAATTTTTCGGTTTTATCTGTTGGTGTGAGGGCTAGGCTTTATATAGCTTGAGGTTGAAGAAATGGGATGGGTCGAAATGTTTGCAGCATCAGTTGTACTAATCAAGTGGAAACTTAGGGGTCTAAAGGTCACTAGGCAAACCAGGGCTCACCCCAGAAACTGCGCGCTCCGTGGTGAGCTACAACTCGAAGTGTCGGCTCAGATGGGCGCCTCTAATATTCGATGAAGTTGCTAAGTGCAGGTATGTAAGACGAGAATGTTAAAGCAAGAAACTTGATCAGCTTCCGTTGGTAGTGTTGTGGTGGTGCAGTTACCTAGTGAAGTCCTATGTCTCCCCACCATTGATAGGACACCATCATCGCACAAATTCGGCGGGGATGGGGTCATGTCGATGCTAAGGGGAATGATGTATTTAAGCAGCTGTTCCGGCCACCACTGTGTTTATGTCTCGCCACCCTACTGACATTGCATCCTCTCAATCGTACACTCGTCATCGCGACAAATTCTATCTCAGCCGGTCGATTGCAACTACTCTAACATACTGCATCGCGCCCCGTCATTAATATGTCACTTCGCATCACTCTACTTTGATCCGCTGTGAACAATTCAGTTGCCGATCTCAAAGGTTGCAGCGGTACGGTAACAACAACAGTTGACGACGGCATCACATGCTTCTGTACCCTCATCACAATCCTGCGCGCTTTACCTCATTGGAGTGCTCATCCTCGACTGGACCTCAGGTTTATAGAATTATTTACGATATACCAAGACTAGACATAAGGAAGAGAAATAAAAACAAGATGCAGCTTGTCAAGTCCAAAACGACGCAGCAATTAGACTCGTCCGGAGAAGGCAGCGTGACTCTCATTCCCACAGACCCGGAAGATATGTGGCACGCCAACAACCTAATCGCCACAGCCGACATCATCAAGGCCCATGCAATCCGCAAAGTGGTATCCGAATCTAGCACGGGTAGCACCACCAACGAAAGAGTGCATATCACGCTGACAATCCGCGTCACATCTACCTTCTTTGACCCGGCAGCCAGCGCCCTGCATGTATCCGGCACCGTCACCGTGGAGAACAGCTTCGTCCATCTCGGCCAGCATCATACCCTGGATCTGGAACTGCATCGGCCCTTCACCATCTGGAAGCAGCATGGCTGGGACTCTGTGGCGCGAGAGAGCTTGCATGAGGCTCTGCGTCAGGACAAGGACGGCGCCGTGGCTGCGGTTGTCATGCATGAGGGCATTGCCAACATCTGCCTCATTACCGAGTTCCGCACCATATCGAAGCAGCGCGTCGAACACACTATTCCCAAGAAGAGGTCGGCCAGCTCCGATCAGGACTCAGGAATGCGCAAGTTCTTCGACAAGACCCTCTCTACCCTCATGCGGAGCATAGATTTCGACAAGCCGCGCCCGCTGCTGCTGGCTAGTCCGGGTTTCGTCGCTGCTGACTTCAAGAAGTATATCGCGGATGAGGGCGTCAAGCGGGGGAACAAGCCCATGGCAGCTATGGCGAAGCAGGCCACCGTGGTTCACTCGAGCTCTGGCCACATGCACAGCCTGAATGAAATTCTCCAGAGCAAGGAGGTACTGGCGACCATGTGCAATATGAAGTTTTCGCGCGAGGCGCGCCTGATGGACGAGCTGTTCGATCGCTTGCGCAAGGATGACGGCCGCGCCTGGTACGGCACATCAACGGTGGAGAAAGCGGTGCAGGAAGGTGCCGTTGGTCGAGGAGGGGGAGTGTTACTAGTTAGTAACTCACTGTTTCGGAGCATGGAGATCGCTACAAGGAAACGGTATGTGGGTCTGGTGGATAAAGTGCGAGAAGATGGTGGAGATCCGAGGATATTGAGCAGTGATCACGAAAGTGGGCGGAGATTGGAGGCGTTGGGTGGGATTGCTGCTATCTTGACGTATCCTATGCATGACCTGGACGATGATGATGGAGACGACGAGGAAGCGGGATAAGGTAGAGAGAATACGAAATTCTATGGTCCATATCGAAGCGACGTTTGTTTTCAATCCTAAGGAGGAATTAAGTACCTCAGTCCATGCAAAACCCCCGGCCCCAAAAATCGCTCCAAAATCATCATCTCTACTTGAATTATGCATCGACAGAACCGATCAATCCACCAAGAAAAAGCCTTTCACAGCTCTGCATGAAGCTCCAGAATCCCCAAGCCTACCACTCTCCCCATAGCATACACTATGACAAGGAAAACCCGTAACATAAATAACACCCTAATTTTCTCTACTCGTCATCATCATCACACTCCTCGTCGTCCTTCGTCGTGGTGACGATAACCGTTTCGTTCGGTACGGTCGTAGATGTCGGGTACGCGCCTTGCTCATCTATCGTGGAGGTGCCCGGGTACAGCTGAGAGGTGGCACTGCTGGTCCACATCGGGGCCATGCCTGCGTAGGATTGCGCCTGGTCAGAGGGAGGGACGGCCGTGTACCAGGCACCGGCAGTGGCCTCAGTGTTGGTGCCACCGTATACTGCTCCGCCATAGCCAGCAGGAGTATACACGGACGCAGCCGATGCCGTCGGTGTAGTCTTTGAAGACAGCAGCACTGTTGGGTACAGGGCAGGCGTGGGCTTTGTGTAATAAGAGGTGTCGAAGGAGCTCGTTTCGGGGCTCGTACCGTGCTCGTAGCCAACAAAGCCGCCCGTATGGCTAAAAGTGTGACGTGGGGGTGGGGCCACCTGTTCAGGATAACCGGTGGCGGAGAACACAGGAGCAGTGTAGGTGAAGTTACTAAACGCGGCATGACCACCGTGGAGGCTGTGGGTAGAGGTAGGAGTCCAAGTAGGAAAAGCAATTGTCTCTTTTGTAACTGTCGACGTTACAACGATGGTCTCCATGCTCGTCGTCTTAAAGATGACAGGGCCGGGACCAGTGTGGAGATAGGGCGTAGTGCTGGACTTGGAAGGACCGGTATATTGGGCGGACGGCGGCGGTGCCGGCATGGCCTGACTTCCCTGTGATTGCTGATCCTCTTGGCTGGAATCAGAGCCGGGCCCGAAATACTCCACGCTGTAGGCAGATATGGAAGTGGCTGTGGTCTGGGGAGATGCACGATGCGTCGAGTTGGAGAATGGTGCCAGTACTTTGGCTGTCGGTACGGGTGGAAGCGATTTGGTGGAGGAGCCCGCATCGTATTGGTATTGGTTACTGATATTAAAAAGTCTGTTGTTGGATGATGGTGTAGGCCTAGCGTAATACGACCCAGTTGTCGAGAATGCGTCAACTGGGGCTGGCGGCGGTGGCGAGTCTGTGCCTGTCGTGGTGACAGCTACGGATTTTGACTTGTCCGCAGAACTGTTCACTGCTTTACAGTTTGCTGTTTGATACATGTTAGAGATGATTACCGAGCTGAGAAGTAACGTGTTCGGTCAATAAGAGTAAGTGATACTCACGAATATCATGGATCTTCTCCAGGTCCTGGGGGAGAACGGCCCGGACTTCCACGGAATACTTTTGAGTGTAGGCAGTGCCGGTGTATCGCCCACCGGCATGACCATCGTTCGAGGAGCATTGATGAGTGACCATGGCCACGGCCGTGGCAATAGCATCATAGCTAGGCCACTTTCCACTGTCACAATCCGGCGACACAAATATGCCCGACATAAGCATATCACCGTCTGAGTCAGTTTCATCACCATCGTTCTCGTCCGACTCACTAGCACAGGCAACGAGAGCTAGATCTCTGTCGTTGGATAACCCCTTATCGTAAGTCTGAAATTGACGCCCGTTCTTGGAGAAAAGACTGTCCATGTTGAGCTGTGTGGCGTCAAGGGGCACAGGGAAAAGACCCGCATCATCGCCCGGACATTGTACATTCTGCGCGGCCTGAACAAAGCATCGGAATGTCAGCAATTTTTTTCCAATTACTCTATCGTGAGGTTCCTTACCACTTGTTGGGCGAAACCACCGAGGGCGGCAGCAACCACAGCTGTGTTAAAGGTAGCGGAGGACGGCATGATTACTACGTCGTGTCTGAGTAACGAATGACGACTTCTAAAACTACGAAATTCAATGCAAGAACATCTACAATCAGGCGATGATGATAAGCGAGTGAAAGAGAAAAGAGCGGACGATCAAACCACTAGGGACTGCTTGCCCCCCATATAGGTCGTCGATGTGGAGGATGGCGGTCGGTCAACTATATAGGCAGCAGAGAGGTGGCATGACGATGGCAGCTGATGCCACCATCTTTCAAGGCCCTACGGGCAGGTCATGGACTTAACCTTCCACGCCTGTCATCGGTCATGTCGGCCCTGGCTTGTGCCCTGCCCGATCCGGTAGGCCGGCCGCTCGACCTGCTCCGGTACGGCGACCCACCTGCCCGGAGCGGGCACCCCGGCCCCACACGTCCAGGCCGGCGGCACGTGCTCCGTTCTGCGTCAGCGAAGTCTTGTTGGTGCCTGGTGGAGCCGTTCGTTCTGGAAACTCTTGGAAGTAGGACTGCGCCATTGAGCAGCCGCGACTACGCTGCGACAGTACTAATATTAAGATGCCCACCGTGGGTTTCGCACCAGCGTTGGTGTCACTTGTTACGGTACGCAGCATGAGAGACCATTGCAGCAACCACTTGTGGCGGGAGATCCGTCAGACCATCGCCTGCTACCGGTCTCTGCTGGATCTTTTGCAACTCCAAGGACAGTGCGGCATGCCTGTCAAGTCGCTTAAGTTAAGCATGGATCTCCAATGAAAGGCTATCACGAGGTGCGATAGCGAAATATCGCCTAGAGTTCAGTTTTGCTCTTTCGATCTCTTCCAGGTGGCGCCGCTTTTTTCCCTGAGATGGCCAGATCATACCAAGCTGGCAGGCCAAGACAGTATGTTAGTGGTCGTTAGGGAGAGGAGCGCACGTCGTCGAACACGCTGCCACGTCGAAAACGCTATTCTTGTCTCTTCGCATCAGTGTGTACTCTGTACCGGTGCGACCTGTGTTGTGTGATCCCTTCATAGTTCTTTTTGCGCGAAAAACTCATCGCTTTCCGGCTGCACGAGAAACCGGCCTCGTCTTGAACGGATGCGAGATGGTACAGGCCTGGAGGAACGAAAGGCTGCCGCTCTACACAATCACCTTCATTTGGCAGCTTGGCATAACATTCGTTGTGGGAACTGCTTACTATGTAAAACGAATCAAACATGGTCTATCCGCTAGGCCTTGAATTGGTCTCCTCTTCGCAAAGCTTCAATAAACCAGTGGTTCGAAAGGAATCATCAACCATTGTCTTTCATAAGGAATCTTCTACCACGTCTGGACCCTAGGTACATTGTTAATTGGTGATTACCCAAGTCATCACCCTCTTGCGTTACTCAGGTTGCAGCGCGTCACACGTTGCGCGCTCGGTAGCCACGTATTTTGCCAGTCACCACGTCAATGGAGGGCAGATGCTCATTTTGCTGTGCTTCCTGAAACACACCAAAGACATGGGCCCGTAGGCGCCGGGCGCCCGAACGGACGGGTTTACCGTAAACGCCCTTCAGACAGTGGTGTTTTGAGGTATATTTAGCGATCCACGTATGAAAATTTCGAACTGCCTTCAGACTCCCTCGGTTGCCAACTACATTCATTAAAAGGCGTGAGCCCATCAGTGCAGCCGACCACTGAGTCGCCGGTTCGCACTTCGCGAGAAAGTGGCTCTTCGGATCCTGTCAACACGACCCACCACGACGAGAAAATGAACCTCAGTTATTTTGTATTAAGACCTACAAGGTTGACGTTGGAACCATCCCTAGAACAATCGGATAAAGATCTAGACTGAGTGTCCCCAATTGAGATCTATATTATCACAATGCCTCCTCCACAATTTGCCTAGAT
The DNA here is from genome assembly GCA_025802455.2 of Iodosphaeria phyllophila. Classification (NCBI taxonomy): domain Eukaryota; kingdom Fungi; phylum Ascomycota; class Sordariomycetes; order Amphisphaeriales; family Iodosphaeriaceae; genus Iodosphaeria; species Iodosphaeria phyllophila. Next base: position 3,893 of record JAOYMO020000009.1, on the reverse strand, counting down.
GAACGGCATTACTCTTTTGCCCAAAATTCCACGAGTTGCAGCTCGGAAATCCGGAATTAAGCAGAATTGAAGTCCGCCGGGGCCACGACAAATTTCTGCAGGGAGCAAACAATGCCGGGGCGCTTGAACGCCTGCCAAAGAGTTTGAACATGGCTGGTCGACAATGCAGTGGGTCACCGTTGAAAATCTCTTTTCAGCTCTGGATTCCGTGGAATGGCCGATATTTTACCGAATTTCCTACCTCTACCTCTCCAAAATTTTGTGAATTCGCATGGTCCACACCTGTGTAAGCTGCATAGTCAGTCAGCATCATAGTAAGCACAATTTTGTCTAGAAAGTGCAACTAATGCGCACCTTTGGAATCAGCGGAATATACCGGTATGGTTCCACAGGGGAATCAATTGACTATATATATCTTGAACTTCTGGGTGATTTCTGCTAATATTCTTAGTCTGGAACGCGATATCCCCCAATATTTAGCAACGTGCAATGGAAGTAGATAAGCTCATCTTTCATCATTCCAAAAATGTGTTCTCAAGTGTACTTTGGAAATTTGAGCACCTTTTGATCGGAGTAGGCCGCGGGGCGGAAAAACATCCAAGTCAGAGAGGGATTGCCGGAGTTCAGCCCATCTCAGCATAGGCATCGCCGTACCTACACGATGAATATTTTGAGTATCCGTAGTGAAGAATTGGTTCAATTTATTGTTATCCAACAAAATTGCCGTCGAAATTTTGCCTACACAGATCTCGCTACGAGCACTGGTAGCCTTGAAACACCACAATCGAATCTAGCTTCGTAGCTCCGAAAGTCTGTAAACGGTTGGACGCCAAAAGCACATTTGTGATTAGAGCAATGAATTCTCGACGGAACAATGCTTCATGGAGCAACAACTTTTCGGCGGAGCAACGGATTGCTGAACTACGCTGTTGCTTCATGTATTGGTGCGTATGTGTTCTTTCTACCATTCTTTCGTCAACAAACATCATTGCTCTTGGTGTTCAGCCGCACCCAGACTTGTGGAGCTATGAAGGTTATCCTAACGATAAAAATACCAACCTCAGCAACGGTGCCGTTCCAAGGACTGCTACTGTGTAATCCAGAGAGTTATCAGTTCGGAAAGCTTCCAACCCAGAGGCCTACTAATCCGGGAGACACTCGTGTGAAGAGACACTAGAAAAATTCTGATTGTTACTCCGCCACTATTTTTTGCTCGCTCCGTCAATGCGTCCCCATCGCTCTGCTACTGCGGCAAGGCCTCCCAGGTTCACACACAAGCCAGGAAGATTGCACATTCGGGACTATTAGCTAACGTCTGTTTCTATTTCATTATAAATACCAATCAAGTTAGACTATATGCCCACGCATTTATATCGATGTGTTGGTTTGAAGGAGATGGCACCGTATGGGTGAGCTCAATACTGGCAATCTCCCACTCCGGCTTTTGAAAAGAATCCCCGCCCGCCCCGAATGCGCTGACAAGGGCAGAAAAGTACTCAAAGTTGTTTTCTGGGAATGCACTTTCGGAGTGATAAAGGTACAGTACTGTGTAGCTGCGGCGTGCCAAGGTTATGACGGTCCCGCTCCAGCAGCAGGGCCTAGCGCTAGTTGTTTGTTCGCAAGATATGCTTGCGCATGATTTAGTTATAGAATTGGAGCCAGAGCCACAGCCAGAGCCCGATACCGAATTGAAGCCAGATTTGGTCGTAGAGAACTCGAAACTTATCCGAGTCGCTGGCAATGGTCGAGGATGCAGCAGAGGCTGCCTTTGAAGATGGGCTTGAAGCACCGCCGCCATCGGAGGTATGGCCAGCGCTGGAGATAGTTGATCCCGAATATTTGACGCCCTTTGCAAAACAATTGGAACCTAAAATCTTGACTTCATTCATGTTGTATGTGGAGCCGAATGACTCAACGTTGCTGCCTGGGTAGGGGTAGATGGAAGTGCTCGACAGGGTTGACTTGCAGCTGTTGATTTTTGCTAAGTTGAAGACACCGAGGGGTGGCCCGATCGAATCGAGAGTTGCGGCGCGTTCCATTATGTCTTTCTTAGACTCGGTCATAGCGAAATCGTCGTGATGACCGGCCTCATTCGCCAGTGATTTGGACTGACTCTTTTTGCTACTGGTCACAATTATGGGTGCGCAGTTCATGTAGTATTCCTGGACTGCGGACATCTTGCTAATCCAGGTCCAGGCAAAGGAGTACCGACCCGGCGACACGGACTCGGGTATTTTGATATTGTACGTCGAGGGGCTAGTGCCGTTCTTGGTAGGGCAACCACCTTCGATGGAGAGAATGACAGACCAACGCGTTGACACCGATGGTTGCATGTCCGTGGAAAGCGCAATCTGGCATGAGCCGCCATCATGGACGATCGAGCCCTTGAACGACAAAGTGATGCTTCCGCCGGCTACTACCGTGTTGGAGATGCCTTTAGTTGAATAGAACTTTGCGGCATTGCCTAACACTTGACAAGGGTAATTGGTGCTCTCGAGGGGTGAATTGTTGAGCGATCCCTGCGAGTACGGCACGGGGTTGGCTAATATGAGATGAGCCGATGAGGTGCTGGCTAGCGCTGATAGCGCGGCGATTATCTTTGTCGTGGAGGCCATCGTGAGTGGAAATGTAGATAGACCTTGTACGATCAACACGCAAGCTGCGAAACTTTCCAAGATACTGTTGCTGTGATAACACAGGGGGTTATTGCCAACATTTTGGTCAATGCCACTATTAATCTCTATATACTGATAATAGGATGATTGTTGGTTTGTTGAACTCAACACTACTGCACACAAGCGCGGCTGAGGCTAGTGGCGTCCGCAGTTGGTTAATTCGCATGCTCCTATTCCTAATTCTCTCGTGGAGTGGCGGTGATTGTCCTTTATGCAGGCCTATTCTATTCGATAGCCTTTTTATTGGGCATCAAGTTGCCGTCGCTGTACAGGTACAAGACCAATCTTATACTCCGTTCCCTTCATTGCGTGGCATCTTTGATTTGTTCTTAGGCATCATCAAGAAACTTATCAGATAGTGATTGCAGCCCAGAAAGGTATAAACCCGCCAAAACTAACTAACCATGTCCCAGGTTCCCCACTGACCCTAA